>QEYB01001168.1:0-15949 GCA_017562135.1 Dipylidium caninum
TAGTAAGTAGAGTGCGTGTAGGCCCCGAGAACTATCCTAACCGCCTTCGAGTCGACGATACGTTGATCCTGCCCCCCGATGTAAGATACCAGTCGTCCTATCTATCTATCTAATTCTATTTTGGGACAATTATTTTTGACTAACAACCCATTATTATTGATTGCCTCTTATTTTGCAACCTCGTGAGTTGCGCTCCAAACGGCTGTTTTTGTGAAGTGGAGTTATCCACTTCCTTTATTCTGGACGATGAAGAAGAAGTGGTAACATGATTGTGCGAGGAAAGGGACTGTGGACATAGCGAGTAGAAGGTTAGCCACTTTCCAGGCGAAAGGTGGGGCCGAAGCAATGGTCGCAGTCTTTCGGTATTGTTGACACGTGAAAAGGACTTGGTAAAAGCGAGCGGACATTTGCCATTGAGGGTGGGAGCGAGATGCAATCAGAAGATAGAGGAGACGAGGGAGTTCACTCGCCCATGGTCACTCTCTAACTCTATCCGCCCTCCTCCCCCTTTCCCTAACCCCCTCCCCGCACTCCTTCCCCTCCCCCTCTTTCCCTACCTACCTACCTACCTACCCTACCTACCTATCCATTCACCATCGTCATCGCCCTACATATGATTCGCATTAAAGGTTGGACGCTAACAACACGACGATTGACCCTAACAGCCCCAACCCCTACCCCTGATATAACCATTGTAATACACAATCTGCGCTCGGTAGCCTAACATGGCCTGTGGTTAATCTGGCAGGCAAATGAAATAATACCCAACATCAGTACCAAAAGCAAATGCCGGGATAGATGGGCACCCCTTACGTGCACATGTAAATAAGAAGGATACTGTTGTTCCATGTTGGCCGCTCCTCCGTCCTCACGCACCGTCGGACTTGTGAACGCTCCTCCACGGAGCCAGGAGATCTCATAACTGGGAGGCTTTCATCTTACAGTGTTTCTTCAGCCTTACTCACTTGAAATGGCGTGTTCCAACACCACGAAGCCTCTCTTCTGCTCTTACCGGACTGCATAATGTATAAGAGTCCACTTTCGCCGCAGCATACATGGCAGCGGGGTCCTTTGTGGTAGCGTAATGATAACCCAGGAGAAGAGTTTTGATGGAATTACTTTCTTTTCCATCGAAGTGCCTCCCTCAGTCAGACCCTTCGTTCTTTTACCCGCGGGTCTCTTTAGACGCAATATCCTTCTGGTCTTTTTTATGCGGTCATAAAACTCTTGCCCTCATGTTTGGTTAGAAAATTAGGAAGATCTGGAAAAATTGCATAGCAATATCGCCCATTGAGCGAGTTGTGAGCCAGGGTTTTTAGTCTCAGAGAAACGTCAAGCGTGAATAAGACTCCATCAACTGACGGTTCGAGTTCGCATTTGGGGTCTGTTCAAGCAATAATCCAGAGAAGCTCTCGCTTGTATGGCAGTGGAAGATCCAGACCAAGTGAAGTGGTCAACTATCCGTTTCCATGCCTTTAACTGTTCCTGGCTGCGAGCAGGAGAGGGCGATTTACCTCTTGTATCACAAACGTCCTGCCAGCAAGGCTTCAGTGAGCAGGCAACACCCGCAAAACGGATGTCACACGGAAAATTCTTGCACAGGTGGCGCTGAAATTGAAGTACCGAGCGGCGGAAATGGCTTTTCAGCGCTTATCAGTGCCACTCCGCCTTTAATCCCCCAACCTTAGCTTCCACACAAGCCTCCAAGCTGCTCTCCGCAGTGGGCCCATTGTCGCGAATTTCCACTCCATGCTTAGAGTGCACATTTAACACTCTAAACAACCTGAGTGAACGGACGTGGGTACTTGAGCCTTATGTACTTAACGTATTTGGTTGAGAGGTCAGTGATCATTCCTTTTCCACCCACTGCTTAACGACCTCCTTTACCCCGTGGCGAGGATCTTGACTCTGCTCCACCTAAACACGTGATGATTGATATGAGTGGCTTCTGCGGAACTCGGTTCAACTCGCTACAGCGATTGCCACCTACTTGTGCCAGTCCCAGTTCAGCACGTCAAATGGCTGAATGAGGTGTCTACCTCTTCAAAAGAATGCAGCGCGTGGCAGCCTATTCATTTAATTGCAAGTGAATTAGTCGATTACTCCATCCGGCTACTAAGCTACCTACCCCGAGGAACCAGTTGCCAAGTAACGAGCCGCCCGCTCTTCGACACCTGATATGTGCCATCTAGACGCGAGCAAAAAGGAAGGAAGTAAACAACTGCAACTGCGACAGTTCCCAAAACGAAAACAAAACGACAACAGTCCATCCTCCATCGCGCTGTTGACGCCGGGCAGAAGGCAAGCAGTGGACGACTACGCCAACCAAATAAAGCAGCCTCCAAATCTTCAGTAGTGATTCCGTCTAACGGCCGAACTCACACTTCATATGTCGGCCTAGAAACCACTGCAACAATGAACTTCAATTTTTGTTCATCCTTGGTCCCTCATGTTGAACATGGGGTCTCGTCATACTGTGATTTTCCAAGGCTGTTGTCGCAGAGCAGACAAACCGCTTGTGCTTAAAGTCGGGATATCAGTGCAAGGTTGGGTTCAATGCGCTTCCATCAACCTGCGCTGCGCTGGTGTATTTTTACAACGCCATGCTTAAGGAGGTTAGGATTTGAGCGCCCTTTACTAAGTGTGATGCAACTAGGACCCTCGAAGATCCTTCCTCCTTTTCTTGATGTATCCACCCTTAAGACAATGGCTGATGATGAGGTGATGAGCTGTTAGAGAGGCCCACTGACCTGTGGCGGTTATGCCTGACTTTTCCGTCAGTTGCTTATTTTGACTGTGGGACGCATAAATGTGAGCGTTTTGTTATCAGGCAGTATTCTGTCACTGGTGTGGTTTACTGGGAGTGAGCGAAAGCCGGACTGCCCAGTGATTGGAGGGAGTTAATTGCTCTGCCAGTGGGAGTGTGGCGTGGCTGTAGACGTGGCGTGCGTGCGGATTTGCTTTGGCAGTGGTGTATGCTCCTGATTAGAGTAATGAATGAGTGAGGAAGGGAGGAGGAGAGAGGGAGGGAGGGAGGAGGGAGCGACTTGTAGGTTGATTTGAAGTTTAGTTGTTTACAACGTAAACGAATATGCCCTTTATAGGCGTATTAATATATCTGCGTCTCCGTCTGCGTGTGCTTGTTCTTCAACCATGGAACGCTTGTGAGCATTTATTTCCTTTGGATGGCACATAATCAGTGACGGTCCTCACAATGGTGGCTTCAGCGCCGAGATTGACGACGGTTGATTTTGGTGGAAGAGACAAACTGACCAAACTTGTTTGCTCTCCGCAACCTACTGGAACTCGCCTCGTACTCGTCCCTCTCTTTGTCTGCTTTGTTTGCCTTGCTCGTTTGGACTACTGCAGTGAAATCAATTGCTGCCTCTCACTACTCCTCCTTGTTATTGCATTCATATATGAGAGCAAATGGAATGCCCAATAGACACGTCGAATGTGAAAGAGTTATGTTGGAGGTGTTGGCGAATGTAATGAGGGTTAACTTAACTCTACATGGAACATTTTTGAAGACTTTTGGTAACACGTTAATCGGAAATGAATTTGCGTTCGTCAATCCTCCACATTTAGGTTGGGCACCTTGTTTGAAGATGTATCCATAGCCAGGAGTCAGCAAGCAGCAGCAGCAGAAGCCACCAGTCGCGGCCTATGTTAAAGAGGCGACCGAGTGACACCTGACGCTACTTATGAAAGTTGGAGTAAGTAGTGGGGAGCAAGTTGCTCAACTAACCTCATCAAGCTCTCCTCCTCGGCATGGTGATAAGTGATTGGCCGGTGTGGACAACATTAGAAGACACATAGTTCTGCCTGAATCATTAGTTCAGCATTATGGATGATTAACTGAGTGCGCCACCTCGAATGCCATACTCGAATTGACATAGGATAATGGCTCAAAGTAGGAGTTTATGAGGATAACCAGAAGCATTGATAGAGAAGAAGAGGAAGAAGAAGAAGAAGAAGAAGAAGAGAAGGAGGAGGAAGGAGGAGGAGGAGCAGCAGAGGAATTGACCTTTCTAACAATGCGGACGAGGGGATTTTGGCCCAATAGTAAGAGATGGGGGAAGGGAAGGGAGAATGTAGGGAATGAAGGCGACTAGAGGGGAAGGAAACCATCTAGTGTGCGAGTCTCACCTGATTGTGATGTTCGAGGCCGCGCATTAATGATGTGGGCAGAGCGACCTCTGAAGCAGCTCAGACATGTGCACCTTTGCAAAAGCGTATTTGAGGAGAGAGAATGGGCTAATGGTGAGTGGGAGCAGAGAAGTGAAATTGGGCCTTAGATTGATTTGTGGATATACATGACAGTGGTAGCTAAATGTGTGACGAGACTGAGGCAACCAAAATTGCGTTAGACAAAGGTTGGATTAGACTGCGCGAAGATATTGGCAGATCAGATGCAGATTGTCAGGAGCGAAACCGTGGGTTTGACCGACGAGGCAGAAGGCGAAAGCGAAAGCAGGCAAAGCAAAGATGACGGTGGATGTGAAGGCGTTTCAAATGAACGAGTCGGCAGTTCAAATAACTGGTCAGACTACTGAGCTTGCCACCGAGTGGCGACCTCTTCACATAGTTGATTCAATCTCTGTTTCTGAAATGTTCCCTAAGATGTTGTTATCCGTATGAATTTCATCTCGTCTATTCAAGACCTAGGTCTTCGAACCTTCCACGCCCTAGCACTGGTAGCTATTCCTTCTTCTCTACGAAAACGTTGATTTCAGATTTTGCACAACCGTGTGTAGGCCTCCAGTGCCCCTTGTCTCACAACTGCTTTCTGCGCTCAAATGTCGTCTTCTTCTATTAGACCCGCCATTTTTCACCGATCTGTAATCGAGAGTAGAGCAGAATTACTTCTCTTCCTTGACGATACAAATCACGATGCGCTCATATCTTCACCTAGAACCTCCTTCTAAATCACTTTGGCCTGGCTTTATTTTCGTTTTCGGACCCACAGAGAAATGATGTCAAAATTCTCTTATGCCTCTCGCCAAACTCCCGCCTCCATTTCCATTTCACGCACCTGATTGAACCCAGCACATGCAATCAACCGTTCTCTTCACCACTGTCTAAGGTGAGTTTACTCGCCTTCAGCTACGCACCTACAAAGCCTATCTGGATGCCTGGCCTCACCTATTGGTTGTCCATTCGATTGTCAAGTGACAACGACAATACATAAATCAAAACAGCGACAGAGAGCCATTGATTCCCACAGCGCCATCGAGAGGAATGCTAAAATAGGAGCGGAAAAGCTATGAAATGTCGCCATTCATCATGACAAGCTTGAGGTTGAGGGCTCCCTAGGGAGATGGCTGTGTCAAGGACCCGCTGCATTGCCTGTATTCGGAGGTTTAATGGTCTCAATTGGTGAAGGGCAGCTTTCAGGCTTAATGGGTGTCAAGCGTTCAAGTTTCATTCGTGTTTGAAACACAGGGCGTTTAATACTGAACCGCTTTTTGATATTTGATTCAGTCGTCTAGCCTAATGTGGTCAGGAAGTTGATGGGGAGAGAACAGTAAACATAACCGTCGGATCATGGGCATGTGCGGTTGTGCGGGTGTCGTTGCCTTCGACTGACTTTAACTCATCCGTGTTCAGTGGGGAATAAGGAGTTAGCAAATTGCGCGTAACCGAGAGGAGTGGGTTTAGCTAAATGCGAGGGAATAGGGCGCAAAGAGTACCTTCTTACCGCAAAAGGCCCAAATTTTTGCCTACCGAGGCACTGACATGGGCAGCGAACGATCAGTTACATGGCTCTGCATCCACTTCCGTGAGAGAAGTCCCCAAGGGCAAGTGAACGAAGTCTGTGTGCCCATTTTTGTCCTCGAGAAGTACCTAATTCATCTGGTGAGTGCACCTACGCGCTTAAGGTGTCACAACAGTCTCGTGTATCCTCCTTGCGGAAATGGTGAGTGTGAAGGCCTCCTTGGAGCTCGAAATTGCTAAATTCTCAACATCACTTGAAGAAATGTTTGGGATTGCAATGTCAATGCTCCAAAATGAAAGCACTCATGCAGCGTGCATTTCCGCACTTCGGCTCTGAGCGTTCCATTATGCTTAATGCCAGATCGTCCTCGCGGCCGAGAGGTCTTCGACAGTGATGAGCAAGAATTTTTGCCTCGGTTGGGATATATTCTTACTGGCGACTCTGAGAGATTTCTCCCAAACTACAAAGGTTGGGCTATAAGGGGTCCTTCCCCGAGTGGTTACATCACAAAAGCTTAATCAAAATCATTGTTCTTGAATTTGATGTCTGAGCGGTGTTGGGAGAATGGATCGTCAGGCTGTGAGGATCCACCTGCCGATCCACCTCGCTTTTCTCCTTAACACGAACCTGGGCATCACCTGCCATAATTTTTCGAGGCATTCCCACATTTCCGTGAACATTTTGCTCACCTGCCACTTTATTAAGGACAGTTAAAGCATGGAACGGGAAGTGACCACTTCACTTGGTCCTGGATTCTTCCCACTGCCATACAAGCGAGAGCTTTCTTCTGGATATTGCTTGACAGACCCAAATGCGACTCGACGTCAGTTGATGGAGTCTTATTCACGCTTGACGTCTTCTCTAGACTAAAACCCTGCTCACAACTCGCTCAATGGGCGATATTGCATGCATTTTTCCAGATACTTCCTAATTTCTCTACCAACATGAGGGCAGAGTTTATGCCGCATAAAAAAAGACCAGAATGGATATTGCGTCTAGAGACCCCGGGTAAAGAACAAGGTCTGACTGAGGGAGCACTTCGATGGAAAAAAAGTAATTCCATCAAAACTCTTCTCTGGGTTATCATTACGCTACACAAAGTACCCCCAGCTGCCATGTATGCTGCGGCGAAAGTGACTCTTATACATTATGCCAGTCGGTAGAGCAAAGAGGCTTCGTGCGTGTGGAAACACGCCATTTTCAAGTGAGTAGGCTGAAGAAACACTGTAAGATGAAGCCTCCAGTTATGAGATACTCCTGGCTCCGTGGAGGAGCGTTCACAGTCCGACGGTGCGGAGGACGGAGGAGCGGCCAACATGGAACAAAGTATCCTTCCTTATTACATGTGCACGTAAGGTGCCCATCTTCCCGGCATTTGCTTTTGTACTGATGTTGTATTATTTCATTTGCCTGCCAGATTAACCACAGGCCATGTTGAGGCTACGAGCGCAGATTGTGTATTTTACAATGGTTATATCAGGAAGGTAGGGTTGGGGCTGTTAGGGTCATCTCGTTGTTGTTACTCCACCTTTAATGCAATCATATGTGAGGGCGATGACGATGGTTGGAATGGAATAGGTAAGGTAGGTAGGTAGGTAGGTAGGTAGGCAGGCAGGTAGGTAGGTAGGCAGGCAGGCAGGCAGGAGGCGGCAGGGGGCAGGCAGGCAGGCAGGCAGGCAGCAGGCAGGTTAGGCAGGCAGGCAGGGGGCAGGCAGGCAGGCAGGCAGGGTCAGGCAGGGCAGGCAGGCAGGCAGGCAGGCAGGCAGGCAGGCAGGCAGGCACAGGCAGCAGGCAGGCAGGCAGGCAGGCAGGCAGGCAGGCAGGCAGGCAGGCAGGCAGCAGGCAGGCAGGCGGCAGCGTGGGCAAAGTCTTAGAAATTGTGAGAATTGGTATTGCCTCGACCGAAGCGAACTGTCTCGTGAGGAAGAATTGTTAAAGTAGAACTTTGTCTGTTGAACTGGATGTCTGGTTGAAATGGCGCAGATGGTGGCTGAGGTATTACAAAGTCTGTTCTCGCTGCTGCCTACGTAAAGTTCAGATTGAAGCCTCGTAGCGAGGCATCCTCATCTCTTCTTCTTTCACCGTGGAAGAACAGCTAGCCGAAAGAGGAAAGTGGCTCGTTCACTCGTTACTTTCGCCCTCCCTTTCGTCCTACTAAGCTCTTGTAGAATGATATGCATTACATTCTTGCATTGCATGGTCAGGCCAATACTTTAACACGCACTGGGTGATGTGAAAACGTGAGATCCTTCAGATGAAGTAGAGCAGTGAAGGCGAGCCACGTGGGGAAATTTGGTGCGGCGATCCTCTTTTTTGCGAGTTCGACGCAGGTTGGAGAATTTGCTTATCGCAAGATCACCCTGTTGCCTTTGCATAATGTGTGGTTAGAAGTTGCTATGCATTCTGTGATTCTTCTCATAGCTCAATTATCTGAGTGAGAGGAGACATTTGCTCACCTTCCATTCAGTCACGAAAAAACACCTCAAGATTGAGTATTAAGCATGTTCCACTCCGCCATTACGCACATGAGGCGATCACATCCTCCACATGGGCAAAAGGGTCCTTGAAATTGCGAAAAGGTGATAAGCGGTATTGCCCCGAGAGGCTACATGAATGAGCACACAAAGGACGATGGATGCATCTCACGCCAGCGAATTGCAGTGAAATGCAGTGAAATGCAGTGTAACTACAGTCCCTACAAAGTCGAGTTGGCTTGAGGCATTTACTCTCGTCTAACACTACCCAACTCTTGGCGTTGGGACCAGCCATCTCGACATCCAGACAACTCCCTCCTCTCCTCTCCTCTCCTCTCTCCTCCTTCTTCATAACTCCCACCGTCCCCAACGCGATGGCAATCAGTGCTCTGACCGAAGGTAGGCCAATACCGCAGTCAATGTTGGCCTCCACACACACACACACACGCAGACGCAGACGCAGACACAGACGCACCCTCCATTATATTCTCGTTGGCTCTCACCCGCGGTCTTGTCCTCAAATGTGTGTGTGGAGAAAAGGAATGCACGCAAGATGAGGAGCCAGTGGTGCAAGGGGCTCGCAGAGTTGGGTGGATAGGTGGATGGTTGAATGAAGTAAAGAGTAGAAAGGCCGCCTCGTTAAGACCTGGTGGTGGGGGGAGGAAGGGGGAGGCAAGAGAAGATGAATGAGAGCTCAGGCTATTGACACGAGTGGGGGAAATGAAGAGACACGAAGACGGTGCTATCCCCGCTCACCTAAGTAACCTGCCTACCTACCTACCTACAAACTACTCGCCCTGCTCACCCTGCACCTCCCCAACTTACACCTCACGCCTTGCACAGCCTCTTCCCTTCCACTTGCCTTCTCTTCGCCTCTACACTCCACTCCACTCCATTCCACTCCCACTCCCACTCTCATCGGGCTATTGTGTTGAGTGCAACAATCTGGGAGTTAGAGAAGTCACATTTGGCCCTTAACAGGGCCGTTGTAGCGTTCACGTAGATCTTTCAACATAGCCACTGCCGCTGCCGTTGTCGCTGCCACCGTTACAGGCGTCACAGGCATCTTCAGCCGCCGAAGCCGTAGAGGGTGCGACCCTGACGTTTGAGGGCATACACCACGTCCATGGCAGTCACTGTCTTGCGTTTTGCGTGCTCCGTGTACGTTACGGCATCGCGGATCACGTTCTCGAGGAAAACCTTGAGCACGCCGCGCGTCTCCTCGTATATGAGGCCGGAGATACGCTTCACCCCGCCACGACGTGCTAGACGTCGAATGGCCGGCTTAGTGATGCCCTGTATGTTATCGCGCAACACCTTCCTGTGTCTTTTGGCGCCTCCTTTGCCCAGGCCCTTGCCTCCTTTGCCACGAACCAGACATGGCTCACCGCAGTCCACCAGTCGAACCAGTCGAGATGACAACAAATGTACGCGAACGACGCCAGGTAACGCTACGTAGCAACCGCGCGCTCCCTCCTGTCCACACTGCCAGCGCCCACGCAAGTCGACCCTTTTACACGACTCTCAGGCACATCCAGTTTTTGCCTCACCCAATCACAAACGCGCTTAGACGCACATTAACAAATATCCTCTATTCACTAATTCCTTCTCTTCCACACCAAAAGCCGCTCTTTATGTGATGATATTATTTTTTATATTGGCCACAAAAGTATGAAACGCGAGTATAATGTGAGTAGAAAATGACAGGCCCTAATTTTGCAACCCTCATTATATTCAACCCAAATCATTATTTACATCAATCAGATAGATGCAAGTGAGATGCGCCTTATTGATAAATATCTCCACTTTTACAGTTAATACACAATTCTATGTTCGTTCCAATGTTATGTCGTCTATTGTAGTTTACATTCGTCTGAAACAAATTGTGATTGCCTGAAGGGAGGGGCATTTATCGGTGGGTGGAATATTGGGTGAAGTAAATAAGGAGGAGGAATATGGCACAGCAGCATACTGTAGAGAGGGTAATTTGTCTGCAGTCATTAAATCGATATGTGGCGGTCGTTCTCCATTCATGTATCATCATCGCCATCCATCCCAAACCTTATCCCTACCTCGGACGTGGCCACAACCAGAGTCCAGCCAGCCGAGTCAGGTCGCGTCGGATCGTCGGGTCGGTTCGAGGCGCTAACGCATATTCCACCAACCTCTCCGCTCATTTCCCTGCTCACGCGGCCACGCGCCGGGCCTTTTCCACGGGAAATTGCAGACAGCGACGAAACTACTCACACGCACCTGCGCAAAATCTTGCCCCACCCACCCCACTCCCCTCCACTCCACCCCGCCTACCTCTACTTTACCCGAGCCCGTCCAGCTGTCAACACACACACACACACACACACACACCCTTCCTCCATCTTTACCACTCGGTCGCACGTTGAATTAGCCAACAATCATTCTTCCGGTGGCCCTTAAAAGGACCGTTATCACGTTCACACTCATGCTCGCCTACCGACTACTTCATCGTCTCCTCACTAAGGCCAGCAGACGGGCAAGCCCAGCGAGCGAGCGAGCAAGCAGGCGTACGACCTACTACTACTCCTTGCTGGCTACCGGCTTCTCCCGTCTTCTTGGGTAGGAGCACCGCCTGTATGTTGGGCAGCACACCGCCTTGGGCGATTGTCACACCGCCTAACAACTTGTTCAACTCCTCGTCGTTGCGGATGGCCAACTGCAGGTGACGTGGGATGATACGCGTCTTCTTGTTGTCACGCGCCGTCATTGCCCGCCAACTCGAGCACTTGCGGCGGCCAGATACTCGAGTACAGCAGCCAAGTAGACTGGTGCTCCGGCACCCACCCGTTCCGCGTAGTTGCCACGGCGCAATAGCCGATGCACCCGCCCCACGGGAAACTGCAGACCCGCACCGCCGACCTCGTCTTCGCCTTAGCTCGTGACTTGCCTCCCTTGCCTCTTCCGCTCATTCTTTCAGTCAATTTGACCAGCCCTCGCCACACGGCTAAACGGTGATCTCTGTCAGCTTCATCCACGCTCACCATCCCCTCCCATATAGGCAGCCATCTTCACACTGATGCACATTCCTCATTGGCTCCGCTTCGAGGCCACCTCCTCCTCTCACCTCAATTGGCTCGCGCGGCATAAGCCTGCCGCCTATTCGTCAACACTACTTCTCTCTCTCTCTCCACACAGTCGTAATCGTGGACAATTTTGCAATGCCGTAGCAGTGAGGTTGCTGCTGCTGCTGCGACTGCTGTTGCTGTTGCCCGCTTCATATCCCTACACTGGTTTGCAATACGTAGCTAGAGCTTCACACGCACTTAGTAGAAGATGCAGTTGGTCAGGCGAGAGCAGATAAGGGCAGCAAAGAAGGGAAGGCGGACAGAGAGATTGGAGAGAAGGCTTGCTATCTCCACAACTCTCTCGACAGCCCGCCCCCTCCACCCCCCTCCCCCATGTCTCTCGTCAAGCAGGCTAACCCTGGGACTGGACAAATGACAGCACTCCAAATAGAGCCGCCCTCCCTTGCTTACCCTCTCCTTTCTTTCTTTCGTTCTTTCCCTCCCTCCCTCCCTCCCTCCCTCCCTTACTTGCCCTGACCCGTCCCACATTGCCCCCGCCCCGACCTGCCCTGCCCTGCCTTCCTACGCTACCCAGAACACACGATATCCAATAGTACACTAAGGAATTTCCCGCTGTCCCATACCCCCAACTAAATTCTGTCAACCAAGCCAGATAGGCGGAGAGACTTAGCACCCGAGCGAGAGAGCGAGAGAGCGACAGAGCGAGAGGGAGGGAGGGAGCGAGTAAAAGGAGGGCGAGAAAGGCACAAAACGAATGACGACGTAAGCGATCTTCGCGACAGCAACAACCACAGATTTGGGCAGTGCAGGTGGCCCTCAAGAGGGCCGTGGGACGCGTTCATTTATCGTCGACATCTCAGGTGAGGACGGAGCAGGTAGGTTGAAGTGACGCTGAAGATGAACGCTAAACCACCACATATAAGCGTACCTTTCTCGATGGATGAATGAATTACTTCTGGAAGCGGAAAGGAATGTAGGCACTGATAGCATTGATAAGATCTTTCTGGTCGTCAGGGCATGATGCCATGTGAAAAATCAGGGTCTGATGCTGCCAGTCATTCGGGGACTTGGAGAAAATTATGTCTCCGGTCTGGTTTGCATACTTTCGACGGTGTCGCCATCCAACTTTCGCAATCAACTCGGTGGTCACTTTCAGCACGTCGTGGGCATTCTACACTGTAATTAAGGCCGACAGTCCGCCATAATTAATCACTTGAAGGTGAAGTTGCTGGTGCTTCAAAAATTCGTAACAGCAATGAAGTGGAGCCACTTTATCATCAGTAATGCTTCTAAAACTGAACTAAATAACAACCGAAGGCGAGGAAAGGGAAGGAGAGGACGGCGCCTCATTTGCAACATCCATAAAATTGAGGTGGCAAGTCGCATTAAGACCGTAAGAAGACTTGAACCCACGACAGGCGATCGCCTCACCGCCTTACATATGCCTTTAAGTCGTTCACTGTTGCCAACGTAAATTCTAACAATAGATTAGCGAAGTGCAGCCTCCGCAAAAAAACATTCCTCCTTGCGATTTGGCATGCGGTGTATTGCTGTATGGCGACAAGTTGAGGTTTGGAGGCTGTGGAGTTCGTGGCGAATCGCCTTGTTCAATGATCGGTTGGAGCGAGGAAGGAAGGAAGGGGGAGCTGGCTCCAATTTATATTTCAAGACGCTAGAAGGAGAAGCCTCTCCTTTTCGCCGTCATGTTTATTCCACAAACTCCAGCCGCTACCCCTCGACAGTGACATTAACTTGTGTCACAGCCTCGTCAACAGTGCAGTGAGGCCGCAGACCCACTCGTAGAGGGTGGAGAGGTGAGTTGCCTGGGTGCTTCTCACACCAATGTGCTGAGTCACGGTGACATGTTCGTGACAGGTGTGTGACCGGGCACCCGTTATCTGCGGGCCTCCATCCTCGGCGGTAGAAAGCTGTCAGTTCGTGTGAGTGACCATTCGGCGATAATACATCCCAAAATCAGGCAGTGCTTGATGCTTCGATAATATAATTGTTCGTTCCCCAGTCTAAAGCGAAAAAAGAAAGGTAACCGTTGGTTCACAGTTGAACTATTAACTGATTGACTACTTTTCTCATCAGTATGATCAATGTCCAATGCACTAAATTGTATGTGTATATTATTCTGCCTCATTTAATAGACACTTCAAAATGGAGACTAGAGTTCATTTGAATGGGAAAAGAGTCAAATACTCTGACCATTTCAGACTGCAAGATAAGCATCAGCATCTCCGTGTTTACTCATGAAACTGAACAACAGATTGGTATTTTTAATAATTGAAATTCCCATCGTGATATAGGTTGACCGATTAAGTTACAAAAATTAAGGCCAATTAGGCCCAATCTGAGACGAGTTTTACAGGCAGAGGCATAGTGTCACAAAAGGGCATTCTTGAACAAATATTAGGTAGCAATGATAGGCCAATCAAGGAAATTGCAACACTAACAGACTCACTTCAGCGACCAGAACTACGAAAGCAGATTCGGGCGCTCACTGAAATGCGCACCCACGCAAAACACACCCACCGCGCGCATCCACTAAAACAAAATACAAATTTAGCGTTATCCTCAACCCATTCAATGTCCCCTATTGTGCAATCAAGCTGGAAACTGTTTTTGTTTTGTGTTTTTTCAAAAAAAGAGGCATGTTTTAAGCAGTAATTTTATTGAATGGCAATAAGACGAATAAGTCGATAACGTCCGTTTAATTATTTATTATTATTTTCATATCCTATCCTAACATCCTCAATTTATTGCTCAAATTTCTAAATATGATTACTTGTTTGAAATATGGCATATTGTGTGTTGCACGTGGAGGTAAATAGTGAATGTGGCACAGAAGCACAAATTTGGAGGCAATGGGCCCAATGCGATAAAGGCGAACGGGAGAATATGGAGGAAGTAGCATTGGAGGGGTGAGCGAAAATGGTTCTGAAAGGGGTACTTTTTACGCGGAAAGAGAGGCAGAGGGAGGACAGCGATTGTGAGAAACCTTGACAAGGGAGGCAGAAGAGGAGGGTGATTCTTTTAAGAGCACCGTATTCAGCAATGGTGTATGCCCGACGAAATTGTCGCCTGCGAAGGGGATGGAAGCCCATTGGTGCTCGGTCAGGGCTGGTCTTCGGTAAAAGTGGGAGAGACGTAGATGAAATAGGGCGGCATATGTAAGAGTGCGAGGGCGGACTGGCTCAAGTCTACATGGCAAACTACTGCTACGGGGCAGAGAGGAATGGGACTTTTGTCTATGCTGGAAGGAACAACAGTTTCACGCGAGAGAGTCAGGTATCTTACACAAAGAACTAGCCATATGTCTCAGCACCAAATTGATACTAATCGTCTCAGGAACGTCATTAAGCCTGGAGCAAGGTAGAAAGGGCATAAAATTCAAATATATAATGATTGAGTAATATGCAAATAAGCTTATACCCCCACGGCAGTAGGGACAACGGAAGAAACAGGCCAATAGAGAAGAACAATATTGCGCCCGATTTCAATCGGCGGAGAAAGGAGGTAGTAGGAAAAGAAGAGAATGGTATACGATTGTTTTGTGGATTTGGTGGTTGTTGTGGATTTGAGTGATTGTGTATATTGGCGTGGCAGTCGATGCTGATGTTAGTTCACGGTCTAATGGAGTGAGCGGGTAGTTTGGAATTCTTTAATTACTTCGATGGTTTCCCAAAGTAATTGATCACAAACGCTTTTTAAGGGCAGATTCTGTGCGAACTCTGTGGCGGCATGTAATGATGCGCTGTGGCTGTGATGTTAAAGTTTGGGTTTTGAATGTAAATAAAAGGTAGTTTAGTAGGGGCTTGTAACCTTTGGCCGCCCTAAGCTCATATTATCAGGACACGAACAGACGTTTGTCACTTTCACTGTGGCAAACAAGGACCAATTAAGTCTTTTTCTTTGATGGTAAAGAACTTCCTGCAAAGCCTATTTGCTAATTCATGCGTCAGATTTTTGCAGTATTTTGCACCACAGAAAAAAGGAGGCGGAATTGCTTCCTCAACCTCATATGATATCTTTTTTTTAGGCAGCTAATGATCCGCGTGACCAATGTAAAGTAGTGGAGAATTAGGAAGACTTAAGATCAAGAAATAATTTCTCTTTATATTTATTAGAATAAAGTCTAATTGCGCACTTTTGGCATCTAGGGAAGAGCGCAGGGGCGCACCTTCAGATGAAGTGTAAGCGCTCTGAATTGGGTTTCGTAGAGTTGCATAAGAGTTGGTTGTTCAGTGAGTTGGACGGTTCTTGTCTTGCAATTTCATTAGACAATGCTACTTGGGCGCCGTAATGTATGATTTGACACGGTCACTGTCAAAAGTGTTAATGTCTCTAGAAAAGTATGTTCAATATGATGAATGCCACGATATGTTCGCTATTGCGCGAGATTTTGTGCCATTCCTTTCCCAGATTTATCAAACCGCCGGTGTATATCATGATGCATGAGGGGCATTCGGGTCCATTCTCTTGTCTGACGTTGTTTGCACTGGCCGAATGGCTCCTATGTGATAAATAGATGGCACTAACGGTATTGATGTTCCTTTGTGGTTTGTTTGTGAACTTGTAGGTCTGAATAGAGAAGAGGACACGTTGAAAGAGTGACATTATTGGTCAACGCGGAAGGCAGTGTGGAGGTATGATGACGGAGTTATCCTGAGATGGGCAATGGGGAGAGGTGT
>QEYB01001171.1:0-12707 GCA_017562135.1 Dipylidium caninum
TGTGAAATCAATTAAGCCTTGTTGCGACGTGGCGTTTGCCACCAATTTTGCACTCCTTAACGGAACCTCATGTTCATCTGCCGTGACCCTGGTGTTACAAACAATATACACCTCCCCTTCTTTGTAACATTTTATGTTGAATGAATGCATCCATGCCGAAGTCACAAGAACGGAACATTCCAAACTCTCTGAAAAATGGCGACATTGTAATATGGCATATAGGGGGACGCGGGTGGGGTGAGGGAAGTAGTGCAGCTGAGGCTTCATAGTGCATCGATGTTTACTACTAGGTGGGGACGAGACGGTGGGCTGGTGAACGATGAATGAAGTGATGGATTAGCCGGAAGGTGTGGTTTTTGCTCAGGGGAGCACAATGAGGAGAAATGCATATTCTTAGGGAGTAACCGCCTGCCCATAGTGATGGCCATGTTTTGGGGGACGCAGGCTCCGTGATACGAAACTCTGCGCCTGAAATCATCACAGATCAGGTAGTTACATATTAATATGGTCGCTAAAGACTTTCACTCTCAGCCAGCGATTACGAGTGAGAATCAACTGTAGGAACAGGTAAAATGTTCGCATGCTCCCTGAAGGCAATATGAAGCTTGTTTCGTCGAGAGTGGAGATGCTCACCTAGGGTCACTTTTGAACGCCCGATGCAGTCTCCATCCATTCATCCGAATGTGCTTCTCATATGTTGCCATGAAGCTTTCAGCCACGAGCACCACCTCCCTGCCGCGGTTGCCATCATCATTACCTTAAGCAACGACCTCTATTTTCTCCGATCGAACAGCCATTTACTGATGTCAAGCAGTTACGCGTGATACTCACTATTTCCCCTCTGTCTGCCCTCCCGTTATCTCCGAGGACGGTTCTGAAATTGCGTTTTACGCGCGCACGTCGGTCTAACACTCTCTCCTCCTATCTACTCATCACACTCTCGTAACACGCACCCTTCGAAGTACATTGTGGACGCAGTTAACACGGTAGAAGGAGGCGACATCAGTATGTGCAAGAGCCGTTTCCGGCGGGGCAGACAGTAGGAAAGCAGGATCGTCACAAGCAGCAGAATCGTCCCTACGGTTCCGTGATTGCCCTTTCAATATTTACTGTGACCTTCGGACCCTTTTATATGTGATGGATGGGTACAATATTCATCAGGGTTTGCATTTTACCTCACCAGTTCACACGAGGTGACGAGTAATTTCTTTGGTAAACTTTTGTAAACGTTTTCAGAAGAACGCACTTGCTTTTTTAACCATTTTGCACTTTACCCCCACGCGGTTAGAGGTTCGTTTTTCGGCGGCAAAACTAATGATTTTTAATGTATCGGGCAATGAGACATTTTAAAATTTGCCATCTGGTCCTCTACAGGGGCAGGCCAATTTGACTCGCGGCTCTCGCGGTTGGCTTTGGGAGAGGTTAGGTGAACGCTTGTGTCTATGACATGCGCGCGCTCGTGGGAGTGTGTACCATGCGATTGGATAGCCAACGCGACATTTGAAAGGGGCAAATGGTGCTGGTTGAAGCTGAGATGTCTATTATTTCATCCTCTCAGCGGGTTGGAGCCAGCACGATATGACTACTTTGTAGGCGGGGGATGGGACTTCGGCATATACATCTTCCAACTTCTACTTTCTGCTTCCGTATTTCCTGAACAGGTGTATGGGCGTGGGTGAGGTCCTTTATAACAGACGAACTTTTGATGTACTCACGTGAAATTTCTCACGAAAACAAAACATCAAGCCGGGTATCAGGATTGAGAAACCAGGTCATCAATCTGCCAAGATGACCCCAGAGAAGCCACCTCGCCTCATCTGTCTCTCACCCGTTCAGAGATTCTCAACTGGCTGAATAACCTTAACCACACAGCGATCTCTCGCTTCTCAATATCGGCTCGAGTGCATTTAGGGCGTTTCCTCAGCTTTACCAGTTCGCAGCAGCTCCAAGGGCACGATCCATTCAATTTCCTCTGCAAGAGGGGCTCATCTATCACTGACAAAGTGCCGTCAGAACGTTGACTTTGTTTCTCACAGATAATATTACTCAATTCTCATTTGAGCAGGAGTGACTCACTGCGTTCCTGTGAGCCTTTATGACCGTATTGTAAGAGGGAAGTAAGGTGAGTAGGCCCGGAAACCATGGAATTGCCAGACAAAATGTCAAATCCGTACATGTCAAAGACTACCTTCTGGTCTTAAGATGAACTAAGTAATGATGGAACAATTAATGCCGCATCCACACGTATACGCAGTTTCCTCTCCCTCCCCTCCACAAGTGTCATTTCGCCCACGTCCTTACCACTTCATTCGTCTCATTTTGCGTTTTCACGATAATCGGAATGCTTACCCGAGTGACATCAGTGATGACGCCTTCACACCTGCAAATGCCAATTGTGCGTGACATAGTATTCATTTACAACCCACTTGGCTGTGCACCTTCCCAACGTTCCTTGCCTTTCTTCAATAGTGTTTGGTTTTGAGGGGCGCTAAGGGAAATTGCATTCGGGCGTTCATGTGGTCAGAGAGGCGGCAGTGGCACGTAGGTGGAAGGAGCAAAATCGGTGCGTCCCTCTGCGCAACTAGACCTTTCAGCAGGGAATCGTTGCGGCAACTGTGACTTTAGCAAAAAGCAAACATGAGGAGGAGGAGGAGGAGGATTTGCAGAGACGCGCCACGTGTTGAGGCCACAACTTACTGCCTAGATATGGTGTGTATATATGTGGAAGCATAACGAATAATAGTATCTACTGAGCCACAACTCTAGTCGGAAAGCTGTAGGCAGGAAATCATAAAGCTGAGCGCCAACCTTTCAACATCCAATCAAAGTTATTTGACTACAATGCCATTGGGAGTGGACAGGAAGGTCATACGCATCGCATTTCACGCAGATGCAGACGTAGACACGCAAAGCGCCAGTGATTTGGGTAAGGTCAATACCCATGTTCGAATGCCTTTGTTCTACTAATGGAGGCAGGAATGGCGTGGAGGTGGGACAGAAGACGGGAACCAGGTTGCATAGGAAGAATTGGTGTAAGTGTTGGAACGTCGCCGGTGGTAAGACTGCGGAAGGGGAATACAAGGCTCATAAAGGGAATTGCGAAATGGGGCAACTGCCATTTGCTTGTAGTGCCAATCACACTAAATAGACAGAATGTGATAGTGTACACAGGAGCCAAAAGGGTGGGTAGATGGCTTTTGTAAGAGCACCACTGAATTCACATTCAGGTTGGAAAACCAAACGGACGTGACAGAGCAGTTAAGAGTACAGATTCGCAGAACACCCTTTCCTCCTCATATTTTCCTATCTTTTTTCCTAGTGGAAGACATGCATGAAAGACAAACTGCACAGATCCGAGACTGATTCACTCGGTAGAGGCTCTATTCTTCTATACGAGTGACTTGTGGGCATGTGCACATTCGAAAGAAAACCCTAATTGATGGCCGTCCTCGCCTCTGTGTTCTTCATCTCCCTGCGTCCGCCATCCTCATTCTCAAAGTCCCTCGCTCAAGCACGATTCCCTTTGCTCTTGTATGAGCCTCCAACACCAATTCGACCGAATTCCACCGCCTCGCCCGATTAGATTTTTTGAATAACTCATCAACACGACTCTCATGCTGCACAGTGAAAATAGTGGAAGGAATTGCGCCACACACCTACGCTTTCCTCATGAAATTATCCCAGTTGTTCGGCATCGAAGTCATTACAATACGTAAAGCTATTTAATCTGCCGCGAGAGACCGCAACATCAGACCAAACAACCCTTCGGGGTCATTCTTTCAGCCTCATCGCGTGTCTATGCATGCTGTTGGGAACATTTCGTTCGTGACAACTCTCCATTTACTGGAAAGCCACTAAGAGTGCTGTCGTCGTCCAGGCTCCCTGCTCAGCTGGGTTTCAGCCGAGAATTGGGTTGAAAGGGATGTTTCCCATAGCTGAAGGTATTTTTTGGGCTATGGAAATGTTGACACGCCCGTTTGTAGGAATGCATTGCCACCTCCCACTCCACCAGCATATCTCAGAAACCGACCACTATCCCATTCTGGCGCTTCTGAATTTTCATGTGGCAGGCTCAGCCATTACCGTCTTCCCTCACGCCCAGTAACAACGTCGGCAGAAATAATCATCCAGAAAGATGTGCAAAATCTCCAGCAATAGTCGCTTGCATTGCAGAATAATAACGGGTTTTGCCGAAGTGCGCATGGGATGTCGTGATAACGCCGGATGTAGTAGGACGGATCTTCACGAGGCAGGAGTGTGGGATCAACTTAACTTGGGAATATTACAAGAAAGTTTCGGCGAGCCATCCAATGGGGGCAAGTAGAAACGGTTCACATCACCAAGCAGTCTTGATTGAGTTCATGCCTTCTTGCCTCTCACCCTGACCACCAATTCGGTTACTGCAGCTTTCCACACTTACTCTCAATTAATTCTCCATCCCCAGGGTCCGTCATTCATTGTCAAATTAAGGCCGCTGAAATTCACGACAAAGTCAAACATTTCGAAGACCACGTTCTAGTCTTAAGGTGAACTAAGTAATGTTGACAATAAATGCCGCATCCACACGTATACGCAGTTATATCACCACATCACATCACGGCGACCTCCCGAGTCGTAGAGTACGAGATTTCACAGTTAGCGCCAAAAATGTCCAGTTTTGCAATACATCTCAGGGCTTACCACCTAGCTTACCAGCCAACTCTAAGGAAGCTGTTTTCCCCACCTTGCAATCAAGTCGGTTAAATGCACCATCGAATCTCGACTCCCACATTTCTCTCCATACATCTAATTTCATCGGCTGCCGGTGGGAATCACCGCTGGCTACGAAGACATCGTGCGGCTGCTCTGAAAGTATAACAGTGGGGTTATGGCGTTTGGTCCATCCCAACTGACATTTGATACCGTGGGGTGAACTTAAGGCAATGCACAGCATTAATTAAGTCGACGGCATGTTGACCGCATCAGTAATGTGTAGAGAGATCTTGCTGACGCTGTTGTCGAGCATATGCCCCGCCAGTCTCTTTGGCCTTCACAGTCCCCATTTTTGCCCGATCTCTACAAACCTCCCGCATATTTGTTTGCAGTCTGCCAACTTCTGAGCACTTTGATGACAATTTGTCCTCTTATCCTAATCAATTCTGCGCCAAAAATTAACATTACGATGAATACATTCGTTGAGGGATGGCTGACATCCAAGTCATTGTGACATTTACAACCCGAAAATAGAGGGTTCCACTCAAATAGGGTTTGGGCGAGCGCCTCTGGTGCAATGGGAGATTCAAGGCGAATATACGAGACGAGATAAAAGATAAAGCTGTATTCATTGTGGTCAGTGTTCAAAATGCATGCAGCTCGATGAAGATGGACAGGGGTTGGGGATCCGCAAGGCAAATAGAAATGACCGTTGAATGGTAAGCATTGCCAACACTCCTTAGGGAACTCGTAGTCTAAATAGGTAGCGAGAGACTATTGCGTGATCATTCAACGCGCCAATGTTGGGTGTGGGACGACTAATGCATCTGGGGGTTGAAATTGGCGCGTTGAACCTGATCACGCAATAGTCTCTCTCGCTACCCTATTTCGACTACGAGTTCCCCTAAGGAGTGTTGGCCAATGCTTACCATTCAACCCGGTCATTTCTATTTGCTTGCGGATCCCCAACCCCTGTCCATCTTCATCGAGCTGCATGCATTTGAACCAGCTGACCACATGAATACAGCTTTATGATTTCATCTCGTCTCGTATATTCGCCTTGAATCTCCCATTGCACCAGAGGCGCTCGCCCAAACCCTATTTGAAGTGGAACCCTCTATTTCGGTTGTAAATGTCACAATGACTTGGATGTCAGCCATCCTCAACGAATGTATTCATCGTAATGTTAATTTTTGGCGCAGAATTGATTAGGATAAGAGGACAAATTGTCATCAAGTGCTCAGAAGTTGGCAGACTGCAAACAAATATGCGGGAGGTTTGTAGAGATCGGGCAAAAATGGGGACTGTGAAGGCCAAAAGAGACTGGCGGGGCATATGCTCGACAACAGCGTCAGCAAGATCTCTCTACACATTACTGATGCGGTCAACATGCCGTCGACTTAATTAATGCTGTGCATTGCCTTAAGTTCACCCCACCGGTATCAAATGTCAGTTGGGATGGACCAAACGCCATACCCCACTGTTATACTTTCAGAGCAGCCGCACGATGTCTTCGTAGCCAGCGGTGATTCCACCGGCAGCCGATGAATAGATGTATGGAGAGAAATGTGGGAGTCGAGATTCGATGGTGCATTTAACCGACTTGAGTTGCAAGGTGGGAGAAAACAGCTTCCTTAGAGTTGGCTGTAAGCTAGGTGGTAAGCCCTGAGATGTATTGCAAAACTGGACATTTTGGCGCTAACTGTGAAATCTCGTACTCTACGACTCGGGAGGTCGCCGTGATGTGATGTGGTGATTATAAACTGCGTATACGTGTGGATGCGGCATTATTGTCAACATTACTTAGTTCACCTTAAGACTAGAACGTGGTCTTCGAAATGTTTGACTTTGTCGTGAATTTCAGCGGCCTTTAATTTGACAATGAATGACGACCCTGGGGATGGAGAATTAATTGAGAGTAAGTGTGGAAGCTGCAGTAACCGAATTTGGTGGTCAGGGTGAGAGGCAAGAAGGCATGAACTCAATCAAGACTGCTTGGTGATGTGAACCGTTCTACTTGCCCCCATTGGATGGCTCGCCGAAACTTTCTTGTAATATTCCCCAAGTTAAGTTGATCCCACACTCCTGCCTCGTGAAGATCCGTCCTACTACATCCGGCGTTATCACGACATCCCATGCGCACTTCGGCAAACCCGTTATTATTCTGCAATGCAAGCCGACTATTGCTGGAGATTTTGCACATCTTTCTGGATGATTATTCTGCCGACGTTGTTACTGGCGTGAGGGAAGACGGTAATGGCTGAGCCTGCCACATGAAAATTCAGAGCGCCAGATGGGATAGTGGTCGGTTCTGAGATATGCTGGTGGAGTGGGAGGTGGCAATGCATTCCTACAACGGGCGTGTCAACATTCCATAGCCCAAAAAATACCTCTTCAGCTATGGGAAAACATCCCTTTCAACCCCATTCTCGCTGAACCCAGCTGAGCAGGAGCCTGGACGACAGCACTCTTAGTGGCTTCCAGTAAATGGAGAGTTGTCACGAACGAAATGTTCCCAACAGCATGCATAGACACGCGATGAGGCTGAAAGATGGAAGGGTTGTTTGGTCTGATGTTGCGGTCTCTCGCGGCAATAGCCGTATTGTAATGCACGCGATGCGAACAACTGGATAATTTCATGAGGAAAGCGTAGGTGTGTGGCGCATTCTTCCACTATTTTCACTGTGCAGCATGCGAGTCGTGTTGATGAGTTATTCAAGGAAATCTAATCGGGCGAGGCGGTGAATTCGGTCGAATTGTGTTGGAGGCTCATACAAGAGCAGGAAATCGTGCTGAGCGAGGGGACTTTGAGAATGAGGATGGCGGACGCAGGGAGATGAAGAACACAGAGGCGAGGACGGCCATCAATTAGGGTTTCTTTTCGAATGTGCACATGCCACAAGTCACTCGTATAGAAGATAGAGCCTCTACCGAGTGAATCAGTCTCGATCTGTGCCAGTTGTCTTCATGCATGTCTTCCACTAGGAAAAGATCAGGGGAAAATATGAGGAGAAAGGGTGTCTGCGAATCTGTACTCTTAACTGCTCTGTCACGTCCGTTTGGTTTCCACCTGAATGTGAATTCAGTGGTGCTCTTACAAAAAGCCATCTACCCACCCTTTTTGGCTCCTGTGTACACTATCACATTCTGTCTATTTAGTGTGATTGGCACTACACAAATGGCAGTTGCCCCATTTCGCATTCCCTTTATGAGGCCTTGTATTCCCTTCCGCAGTCTTACCACCGGCGACGTTCCCAACACTTACACATTCTTCCTATGCAACCTGGTTCCCGTCTTCTGTCCCACCTCCACGCCATTCCTGCCTCATTAGTAGAACAAGGCATTCGAACATGGTATTGACCTTACCAAATCACTGGCGCTTTTGCGTGTCTACGTCTGCATCTGCGTGAAATGCGATGCGTTGACCTCCTGTCCACTCCCCAATGCATTGTAGTCAAATAACTTTGATTGGATGTTGAAAGGTTGGGCTCACTTATGATTTCCTGCCACAGCTTTCCGACTAGAGTTGTGGCTCAGTAGATACTATATTCGTTATGCTTCCACATATATACACACCATATCTAGGCAAGTAAGTTGTGGCCTCCACGTGGCGCGTCCTGCAAATCCTCCTCCTCCTCCTCCTCATGTTTGCTTTTGCTAAAAGTCACAGTTGCCGCAACGCCTGCTGAAGGTCTAGTTGCGCAGAGGGACGCACCGATTTGCTCCTTCCACCTACGTGCCACTGCCGCCTCTCTGACCACATGACGCCCTGAATGCATTTCCCTTCGCCCCTCAAAAACCACACTATTGAAGAAAGGCAAGGAACGTTGGGAAGGTGCACAGCCAAGTGGTTGTAAATGAATACTATGTCACCGCACAATTGGCATTTGCAGGTGTGAAGGCGTCATCACTGATGTCACTCGGGGTAAGCATTCCGATTATCGTGAAACGCAAAAATGACGAATGAAGTGTAGGACGGCGAAATGACACTTGTGGAGGGGAGGAGAGGACTGCGTATACGTGTGGATGCGGCATTATTGTCATCATTACTTAGTTTCATCTTAAGACCAGAAGGTAGTCTTTGACATGTCCGGATTTGACATTTTTGCTCCAATTCCATGGTTTCCGGGCCTACTCACCTTACTTCCCTCTTACAATACGTCATAAGGGCTCACAGGAAGCGCAAGTCCCACTCCTGCTCAAATGAGAATTGGAAGTATATTATCTGTGAGAACAAAGTCACGTTCTGACGGCACTTTGTCAGTGATAGATGAGCCCCTCTTGCAGAGGAATTGAATGGATCGTGCCCCCTTGGAGCTGCTGCGACTGGTAAAGCTGAGGACGCCTAAATGCACTGAAGCCGATATTGAGAGCAAATCGTGTGTGGTTAAGGTTATTTCAAGCCAGTGAGATCCTTGACGGTGAGGAGACAGTGAAGGCGAGGTGCTTCTCTGGGGTCATCTTGGCAGATTGATGACCTGGTTCTCAATCCCTGTATGCTGATGTTTGTTTTCGTGAGAAATTCACGTGAGTACATCAGTTCGTCTGTTTAAAGGACCTCACCCCACCGCCCATATCACCTGTTCAGGAATACGGAAGCAGAAGAAGTAGAGTTGGAAGATGTATATGCGAAGTTCCCAGTCCCCGGCCTGACAAAGTAGTCATATCGGTGCTGGCTCCAACCGGCCTGAGAGGATGAAGATAATGAGACATCTCAGCTCAACCCAGCAACCATTTGCCCCTTTCAAATGTCGGCGTTGGCTACCAATCCATGGTAAACTCTCCCACAGCGTCCCATGTGTCTGACATCACTTCCCTACCTCCCATAATGCCATAGCTAACCCCATTTCAAATTGGCCTCCCCTTGAGACAATTTAAAATGTCTCATTGCGCCGAACATTAAAAAATTTCATTAGTTTGCCCCCAAACAACCTCTAACGCGTGGGGGTAAAGTGCAAAATGGTTAAAAAGCAGTGCCGTCTTCTGAAAACAGTTTACCAAGGAACCAAGAATTACTCGTCTACTCGTGTGATGGTGAGGTAATGTCAACCTCTGATGATATTTTACCATCCATCACAATAATTACAGGCCGAAGGTGCACAGTATAAGGGCGCATTCGGACGTAGGGATCGACTCTGCTGCTTGTGACGCCTGCTTTCTACTGCTGCGTGGGCCGAACGCTCTTGCACATACTGATGTCGCCCTCCTTCTTACCGTGTTACTTGCGTCCCACAATGTACTTCGAAAGGGTGCGTGTTACGAGAGTGTATGAGTATAGCAGGAGAGATGTTAGACGACGTGCTCCTTAGAAACGCACATTTCAGAACCGTCTCGGAGATAACGGCGAGGCAGAAGAGGGGGAATATGAGTATACCACGCGTAACTCTTGAGCCATCAGTAAATGGCTGTCGATCGGAGAAAATAGAGGTCGTTGCATTAAGGTAAGTGATGATGCAACCCGCAGGGAGGTGGTGCTCGTGGCTGAAAGCTTCATGCACATATGAGAAGCACATTCGGATGAATGGATGAGAGAACTGCATTCGGGCGTATCAAAAGTGCACCCTAGTGAGCATTCTCCACTCTCGACGAACAAGCTTCATATGTGCCTTCAGGGAGCATGCGAACATTTTACCTGTCTTACCAGTTGATTCTCACTCGTAATCGCTGGCTGAGAGTGAAAAGTCTTTAGCGACCATATTTATAGTAACTACCGAGTCTGTGATGATTTCAGGCGCAGAGTTTCGATCACGGAGCCTGCGTCCCAAACTATGGCCATCACTATGCAGCGGTTACTCCCTAAGACTGTGCATTTCTCCTTCATTGTGGCTCCGCCTGAGGCAAAACCACACCTTCCGCTATCATCACTTCATTCATCTGTTCCACCAGCCACCGTCTCGTCCCCACCTAGTAGTAACTCGATGGCCACTATGAAGTCTCAGCTGTCACCTATTCCCTCACCCCACCCCCCCCCTATATGCCATATTACAATGTCGCCCATTTTTCAGAGAGTGGAATGTCCGTTCTGTTGATTCGGCATGGATGCATTCATTCAACATAAAATTGTTACAAAGAAGGGGGAGGTGTTATATGTCTTTGTAACACCAGGGTCACGGCAGATGAACATGAGGTTCCGTTAAGGAGTGCAAAATTGGTGGCACGCCACCGTCGCAACAAGGCTAATTGATTTCACAACCTCTATCCCAGGTTGTCGCCTCGTCTTGCCTCACAGTTGAAACCGTGCCCTTCCTCATTGGACAGTTTTTGGATCGCCTGTGTTACGGGAAGAGGATAATTCCTTGATTCCCTATCGTCTTCCACACTGATAAACTGCGCTTCTTCTTCGTGTGTTCCTCACGTGTCTCATCAGTGGCGGTCTCATTTACTGTTGTAACAAATAGCTTGTCTGCAAGTGCAATTAAACTCCGAGACGATTTCCGCTACCTTCGTGAATGTTACCGTGCGCGCCACTTTCCTCATTTGTACTCTCCAGGAATAGATGACAAACGGCATTACAATTAGTGCGAGGGCTAAAATTGGACAGCGTTTCATTTGCAGACGAAGCTGCTGAGCCGTCGGTAAGCATTGGAAACATGGCATCAATGAGGGAGGACCTGGCCAACCGCATGTCAAGCTGTTTGTCAACTTTCGTGAAACTAAGCTCCACTATATCCGAACAGGCAAAGTCTGTGCATGAGTTTGGCGATTTACACTGTGCCAGCGAGATTGTCCGATAAGTGTTCCACATTGCAATGGGAAAAACGAAAATTATGATTTCAGGCTTGATATTTTAGGAAAAAAACCAATTGTGCAATGGTTTGAGAGTCTGGAGACGGCTGGTCTGCCACGACGTTAAAGTGCTTCCCACACATCTCGTGCACAGAGAGAAATCATCTATTATAGTACGAGAGAGTGGAAGCCTCGTGTTGGAGTGAACATTGAGAAATGATTTTTGTTCCGTGGGATGTCACTGTAGAGAAATATCAGTGCATCCAATTTGCCTTTTTTGCATGCTTCGTGCTTATCTGGTGCCCACATCCACATGGTCTGCCAGGAACGAGCTGAACAATCAGAAAAGGGGTAAGTAGAAACACCGCAGTGGAGTTATAAAAAAGCACCACTGTGCTCGTCCACACATTCTTCATAGCAGAACCGTCTCTTTTTTTTCACAATTAACCCACGATATTCCGCTGTGCCCTCTCGTCCACCTACTCCTACGCCTACACCCCTGCGGGGACTCCAGTCGCCTCGCGGGGAGGGTCGCCCCTGCCCCCCCACACCCCAGTTGGTATTGGCGACAATCTCGGTCCTGTGGCAGCGCACCATACGCCGTAGAAACGATAGCCATTGCCGCTCTGTGGTTTTTAGAATATTCGTACGCCCGTGGTGGGATATCGCATGCCTGTCATAAGTGACCGCGATAGCTGCATGGGCACAGGACAGTTCATCGTCTTGATTTGAGAAGAGCTTTGTTCAATACCTCTTGCCTGCTGTACGAACTCATGACTTCATCTACCTACAAAGCCATCTAAACCTAATCCTATGGCTTCGCTATTTTGCCCTCACCAGTTAACTCCAGTCTTGCATCCCCCCATCCTATCCTATCCTATCCTATCCTTTCTCCGACTTTTCTCACCTCTGCCCACTTTGTCTGCTATTGTCTCTCAGTAAATTGTGCTCTCTCTACCACTTACTCTTCCATACTTTCCGCTCCGGTAGTGGTATCGTCATGCATCAAAGTTAACGTCTTAACACCTCCGATGCTTTTCCTCTCCCGAGATTGAATTCGTCATGCACTCTGCAGTTGCCAATCTGTCGGACATTTTGACGTCCGTTGCAAGTGTGAGACCAGTCGCGATATGAGAGTTGACTCCTCTTAAGAGCGACTTGAATCAACCGAGTTGATCAGCACACTTTGATCCATCGCTTCCCTTTCTCGCCCCTTTTGATGCACCGCGAATTGGATTTGGATGTCGCTAGTATACGCGCATGCATAATCGCACCATCTCTCTCTTTCT
>QEYB01001173.1:0-115625 GCA_017562135.1 Dipylidium caninum
GCTATTGCCTGCATTGTGGCCTAACTCCGTCAGGAGCGAACTCCTTCAGGAGCGATAGGCCTGACAGCCGCCGACTTGCACTGGCGGGTGACAAAGTGCTGTATTTGGAGACGGCGTTAGGACTAGACGCAACGGCGGTGGTGGTGGTTGAGGGGTCTCCAGCGATATTGAATCCCTGACGTGAGCTGCGAGGACGTAGTGCGCCACGAGCACAGGTATCAGCGTTCCAGTTTGCTTTGGAGTTGAGCTGGTGGCGCTGCGGGAGGGTGTGGCGTTCTTCCTACGTGGCACAATGAGGCCCTCACGTCCACCGGCCTCTGCATAGGAAGTTGGTCGAAGGTGGTTCGCAATTGTCCAGTCGTTCTTACTTTTCGTCCGTGGAAGCATTGGACGCTTGGTTGGTTGTGGTTAGCATGAGTAAATCGCAGGACAAAGTTAGGCAGGTGGGACTGGAGTGAATCACGCACCGAGGCCGTTGGAAGAGGAGGAAGCGTTAGCAGCAGATGTGTGGTTCTGTAGTCGTGAAGTGGACTCCCCCAGCAGACAGATGTTACTAATTGACTGACTGACGCCAGCATTTGTGCATCTCCATTGCATGCACCACCACCACGGACTGCTGATGCTGACGCTGACGCTGACGGAACAGATAGCATTTGCCGTGGCGATGCTGGTGCCGGTCATAACCGGAGTCGGCTTCGGTATCCTCACACCGGTTGCTGTTCCTGGTTGCGGTGCATCAAACATCTGGACTCTGTTGTTGCATCGGAATCTCAACTCAGCATGACCCATTGCCTTCGTCAGCTCACGTCGGCCGCCTTGGGTGAGTTTACTTTTCTCCACCGCCATGGGGCCCTTCCACTCGGCGTGTTGCCAGTGGAATGCTTGAGTAGGAGGGAAGGAGTCTCTTTGCTAACATCTTGCCTGAATCTGGTCCAGGGTTTTGCCTCCTGACGCACATCCCCGTCTCTGACCCTCTCCCACACGTTTTTCACCCTGTTAACCTGCACTACGAGGCCAGTGTCTCAAAAGCTTCTTGCACTCGATCTATTTTAAAACTATTCATTTTCGTTAGCGCACTGCCGACATTTAGGTTTGTGGGCAACATAGTCCTCTACGCTACTTCCCGACGGTCCCATTTAAGAATATTATTCCAGCATGCGCGTCTTCACTTCCAATGCGACAGTATTACTTGCATAGCGTGCTCGTAAATTCGACAGCCCAAATCTGGTGTGCCAACAAACCGACGCGAGCACAGCGGCGTCGTTGCGGCATTGGGGAGAGTCTCATTTTCAAATGGCCACATCACCGGTCGTTCCAATCAGTTGCAGAAAAGACACGAGAGGCTCTTAAAAACCCTACTACACCTTCCCTCCTTTTACCCACACCAACTGAGGTCCACTGCCTTTCACTAGTAAACACGAATGCGAATGCCACGTTACGCACCTCACTTGGCGTAATATTTGAACTCGCATCGCCTGAGACGAAGAGGCAGCCGTTGGGAGGTTTCTCTTCCCTGGGGAACCATCTGAATCCGTTCCATACAAAGTTCGCAGGGTCCCAACGTGGACCCTTGAGGACTGCATTTAGTGATGGAGGTAGACTCTCTGGAGGGGTAGAGGAGGGGAGGAGCAAAGCCTCGGACATGGACGCATTAGGAGGGAAGTCTAGGGGTCCGCACACCGACGCACCTGTATTTTAGTGTCATTTGTCTGCGCCGTGTTTTGCCCAGACCGATGATGAAAGAGCTCCCGTATTGACTCCATTGGCCGCACCGCCCTTCCTGCCGCCATGACGCGCCACTCAGTTCGCGTCGGGCTAAACGATTGCCTGAGTGGCATGTGTTAGTTTTAAGAAAAGGCTTTGGAGGGCATAGAAACGAGGTCTGATTGCGTGTTCTCTTGGGATGAGCCTGTTCTAGTGACGGCCTTTCAGAAATGATGAGTGTTGGGCAGGGGGGGGGGGAGAAAACTACCGCTTGTTTACCTCTCCTCCCTGCCCCCAGAAAAAACTTGCCTTGCCTACTTATTCCTCCTCTCGCCATGTTTACCGCAGATTATTTTGATCGCTAAAACTTCTCCGCGAGAAGTTTCAACATACTGTTTTTTCATACACAATTGCCAATCAGCCGGTAGGCTGTGCCCTACTCAAATAGAAATAAGTTAGAGCATCGTCGAGGATTTTAATTGGGGTCAATGGCAACCTTCTTCCTTTCTCTCTTTCTTCTTTTCATTGCGTTACTCTAAACCAACGGTTGGGATGTTCTTACTTGGAGAAAAAACCCGCGTTTGGTGTTAGGGCAAAAAAGATTAGAAGCAAGGTGAAGTGGGAAGACGTTAACCGCGAGAGAAGCGAGAAAGAGTACGCGCCGACCCCCTCCTCACCCGACGACACTGCCAATTCAGGTGGCTCTTTGCTTCGCCCCCTAAACGAAATTTAAAAAGGACCTTGGCCGAAGGTTGATCGAAACACTGGGACCAAACTGGACCAATATCGTACATGCCCCCCTCCCTCACCACCACTGGGGCAGATTTTTTCCGTCTCCTACCTGTTGGCTACCATGCGGCATCTTCCGTCAAAACACTTACCACATTTCATTGGAGGCAGACATGTCGCATGTTCCAACGTAGTCCCCTCAGGACAACATTAGTTGATTGGCAGCAGAAATGACCTTGAAGGACCAATCACATGAGAGTATGGAGAACTGTAATTAAGCGTACTTTATCATTGCCACTGACGCTCTCTGAAGGGCGGACTTACATGAATCATGGGGAAGTTCAGGGTTCGGAGACCGACGGACGTGCCCTTCAGCGTCATCCTCCCTATACCGTGCTTGGCAAGGCCACTGATCACAGCCTCTGTATTCACTCCATGGGAAGAGTCGAATGCCCTGATAAGCTGGAAAAATGTCACATGCCTCACACACTCAATTTGTCCTCAATCACACAAAAACGGCAATTTGGGGTGTAGAAAAGCCTTTAAGGTCCTCCCACAAACTGAGGACTGATGATGATGATGACGGCGACGACGACGGCGCCGATGGTAGCGGTGGTGAGTCGAGTAATCATACACTTTTCAGTTGTGAGATTATGAAAGTTGATAGGGTGTGCACCGAAGTAGACGACAAGTACACGCGCATACTTATGTGTGTTCCGCTAATGGGTTTCGTGACGGCAGATGAACTCTTCTCCATCAAAGTGACTCCATAAGTGTGATTAACGTTCTTTGTTGAATGTTGCAACATCACCCCTTCCTCTTCAAACCCTATCCGCCAGTCCTCACCCATCAGCGAATTTCTTGAGCCCAAGTGAGTTCATTTCACGTAAAGTCGCAATGTACCTACGAAAACCCCCCCCCCGCCCCCCTCCCCGAGGAAGTTTCCTGCCTCCTCTTGCTCCCACCACACAAAGGGGTGTCTTGTGGCCCTCGTTGATCCCCTGTCGCAGCCCCATTTCTCCACCTCGGCCCATTTTGTACAGTGGGAAAGATGACGCAGGCGGGTGAGTGGAAACAGTTACCTCGGTGGCAGGTGGCAAATTTTGCTCCATCAGGCCTACTCAACCCCATCAGATCACATCAGATCAGATCAGATCCGATCCGATCCGATCCGATTGTCATGTTAAGGAAACCATCAAGAGACAACACTCGGTCGTCAGCTATCCGTCCGTGGCGTCTCAAAGTGTGAGGTTAGGTAACCCGCGGGTGGGGGAAGGGGAGGGGAGGGGAGGGGAAAGTGGGCAAGAAGGAGGGAGACGTGGAGTGGAGTAGAGTGGAGGAGAAGAGACGCGAAAAAATCTGGATGTAGACTGCCGAATACCAGAGGCACTTGAGGCTCAGGAGTGCAGATGAAGTCACTCGCAAGACCCACTTAGGCGTGTAACTCACGTCAGAAAAGGCAAAGGCAAAAAGGCATGGAAAAAAGCTGTCGGTAGGGAAAGAAGCGATTGAATGAAGAACAGCAGTTACAAGAGAAACGTCTTAGGGAACACGAAGAGAGTTAAAGTGGATCCCAGCATTCACGATAAAAGCATCAGACAAAAGGAAGTGGAAGGGAGGAAGCGGAGGACAAGACAAGACAGAGAAGAGAAGCTTGGCATTAGACTGGGCAGGTCCGAAGATGCCACTGATGGGCAACCGAAGGATTCCTGACCTTTGAGAAGGCACAAGAAACCTTGAAAAACCTTCGCCCAAATGGTGATCGAATGAAAGGGCAAAGGAAAGAGGCTCATGTCATGTCCACAAGCGTAAGTATAACTGGGCAAAGAGTAAGCCGGAGTAGGGAAAAAAACCGGTAAATCAGAAGAAAATGAGACCAGCGGAGCGTGCGACTGCGAAGAAGAAGGTGATGAACTCGCCTGTAACAGGGTGAGAGTTAGCTTTGGCTGGCGAACAAACGCCAAGGCTGGATACCACGCCACGATCGCTTCTGCTTATGTTAGAACTCGCAAGCCCAAAGGGAGCAGATCCCAGATCATCAGCGTTAATATCAAAGCACGAGGCCATGAGAGAAAACAATTTACTTAATTGGCCTAGTAGGCGTGTGTGTCTGCCGCATGCGCTGGCACTGCGTCATTGAGATGAGGCTTTCTAGGGATGGTTCCACCTGCCACAAACGTCACCCACCTTGTTGAGAGCACAGAGCATGGGCTTGCCGACGAGGCGGCCCAGAGCGTGGCGTTGCAAACTGGCTCACCAGTAAGACCGCGGCTGCTATAGGCCCACGCAGTGGTGCATGTTGGTTGGCCTGAAAACCCAGGGAGTCCAGGACTACCAGAGACAGGCGGTTCGCTCCACGTGCTTCAGGAAGGCCGCGTGACGCGACGGCGACGGCGACGTGGACGAGGACGCACGCGACTGCTCATCGCCACCGAGAGCGTTACTATTACTCCAGTGATTATGCAACTACAAATAGCCAACAAAACTCCCAAACGGAAGAGCCAACAAGAATGCCAAGAAAACACCCCAACAAAGGCCTACGATGAGAGAATGGGGAAGATCCAAACTCACAAATCTCGGCCACTTTGCCACATTATGACACGATTTACCAAAACCGACTATTACAGAGCTCAGGGAGACGAGGGCTAAGCGTCACGCATTCGGACGCCACCGACCAAATAACACTAGTACCGCGTCGCCTACTTTAACTCGGAAAACTTCTCAACAACTCTCACTCAAGTATCCCTATAGGAAGTGATTGACTGACGATAAATGTTCATGGAAATTTCGTCCTGAAGACTTTCCGTCTCCTACCTGTCGGCTACCATGGCATCTTCCGTCACCACACCTACCACGAAACCCAAAAGCCAGCGGTGTATAAGGAACAGGCATTTTCGTCAACAAGTGGTCTTCTCTACTTGGTAAAGAGGAAATCCAGGTACTAGTTTAGGACTCACCTCTTTGAGGTAATTCCGCTTTTGACAAATTACCCACCTATTAGAGACGGGAGGGCTGACTCAAACAATGGTCCTCACGTGTGAACGTTAAACGCAAGATTAACATCTTCTCTTCACAGGTATGATGCCATTAACACTCTTCATCTACGGACGCTTCTTTCTCGACACCAAAGCCATCCGCATCCCCTACTCCCAAATCGCCGTACAACTGTGCTACCTTCTGGTCCCCGCCTTCCTTGGCATGCTGGTGAAGTGGCGTTGGCCGAAGGTGGCCAAGCGTTGTGTCAGCCGCCTCTTTAAACCACTGACCTTTGTCTTCATCTCCTTTGTCATCGGATTCAGTATCTACGCCAATCTACCCATCTACGCCCTATTGGGAGCCTATCCCCTCCTCTTCCCCACGGCAGCTGCGCTCCCATGGATTGGATTTCTCCTCGCCGGCGTAGTCGCCTGGCTCTGTCGGCGTTCTCGGGCTGAGATACTCACAATATCTATAGAGACCGGCATTAAGAACGTTGGAATCGCGACACTCGTTCTCATCTACTCAATGCCTCAACCAGAGGGCGATATTGGAGCCGTGATCCCTCTCGCGATGACCCTCTTTATACCCATACCACTGATGATTGCATACGCCATTGTGGTGGCCAGAGAAGGAAAGTGCTCACAGTGCTGTCGCAAGAAGGAGGGTAGTGCAATTACAGAAAGGAATGAAGAACAACACGAACCGTTGAGCCCCTCCCCAAAAAATCACCTCTTCGAGACGGCCCCTCTCTAAATGTCGCCGTCTCCACACCACTTTGTGCACCTTCTGTTCACAGAAAATCTACTCTCTCACTGATTCCTCCTTTCTTTGTTCTTTTTTCCTCACTTGCCATTTCAACAAGAGGATACGAGTCGAATAATTTGAAACAAACACAGTTACTACATCAGTGAGCCTGATGAATTCTCGAAATACAAAAGACTACTTCTAAACGAGGAAAGATTGTAAGGGATAGGAAGAACAAAACCGCACAAGAAGCACTACTGAAGGCAAATAACATACCGAAATGTGTCGTTGCAATCTCCATACCCGACTGAATAGTAGGCAAATGCAAGGGCTGACATTTCGCCATGAACAGAGTAGCAATATGGGGATTGAGGGCTTAGGTTTATTTATATCGCCTTCGCTCAAACATGTACACTGGCGCACGTTTAGCATTTCCTTTACGAAGGACCTTGTGCTTGAAACCCTTGCTCCTCTACAAAAAACAGATTCCCCAATAACAAAACGGAACCAGGAAAGGAGGCATCAATGCACAGAATAACGCTTACAACCAGACCGTCCTTTGCTTCGCGCTGCCGGATGGCGAGTTCCAGTTTTTTCTGCCCTAGTCAAACGATCCGAAAGCTCCCTATAACCGGCTGCCTGTAGGCGCATCACTTCATCTGCCACAGACGCTGATAAGCTGGCAGGAATTCGAGTTGCCACCACCGAAGCCTCAAACGATGACTTCACAGCACGCGCCTCCTCCATTGTCTCCACAAAAACCGTTCGCTTAGGTCTGAGGCGCTTCGATGTCACTGAAGGGTCTGCGGGCAGGAGGTTGAAGCGCGACTCAAGTGTTCGAATTTTTGACAGCTCTGTTGCCAGTTCGTGACGCAGATATACAAGGTCACGAGAAAGCATCTCAATTAGCTGGCAGTCATTGTACTTCTTGGCATTGTCCAGGCGAATATGACCCTTTTCCACCTTACCAGTTGGAATTAGCGCGAAAGCCTTACTCACAGAATGGGCGGAGTTGTGCATGGCGAAATAAAATTCGTCCTCATTTTTCGTTAGGGCTTTTCGTCTAAGTTCGCGAAGACGTTCGCGTTTGGATTCCTCGTCTCTAGCTCGCAGGACAAAATCCTTCTTCTTGGGAAGCGGTCCCAATTTGGCTCTGGAAGCCGGCTAGCCACATGGAGTGTTATGTGCGTGGAAATAGAAGTACCTGAGACCTTTCCTTATGCAAGCGGGCATTTCGCTTGTGTATACTCTTGAACGAGGCGAAAGGCATGCTGGCACGGCAAAAGCGCACACTGCCTGCATACTCCCTTCCCTATTGGTCCACTCGAAAGAAGGCAAGAGCAGCAGTGCAGCAGCTATTAGGTGACAAACGTTTCCCCTAGAAAATGAAGTTGCCGAAGTGAAAGCTCAAAAGCGGAGCTAAGTATTCACAGCAAATATCGCATCAGTTTGCGAGGACCAGCAGGGTAGTGGCAAAAGCTGATATGCCGCAAAAGAAACGGTCGAGGAACACATTATGTTCTTTTCACCAAATATTGAATTGTCCTCTCTCGTTAAATGCCCTGAGCATTGCACGCCCAATCGTGCACTCGATAATTTGTGCATTCGTCATGCAAGTGAGTCTACGCGCACAAAATGCCAACACAACTACGTGTCATCCAGCGCTTTCAGGCCATATTTACCATATTTACGACATTGCGTCGTTCTCAAAGCCTACATTCCTCCTTATTTCGCAAATGTGTCCTTGACAGTGTCGAATTGACATTTCTGATTGGACGTCGCTATTTGTGTGCATGCGATGAGCAGAAAGGCCCGGCAGTTTGTTGATCGTCTCCGTATTTACGTGAAGTCCGGTTCAGCAGTGCAGGCAATGCCCTGATCCGTGGGAAAGGTGGCAACGGTGGCAGCGTTTACCTACGCAGCGTTGACGGACGCACCCTCACCGATGTTCTCACTGAGAATCCGAAGAAGCGGTTTATCGTAGGGAGCCATTCTAAGACTAATATTTCTTGCTGTTATTTGCGTAGGCTAGCTGTGGCCATCCGTGCAGTTCTCGACGCAATGTTTGCTTAGGCGTCAACGCAGCTGATATTGAGGTCGCCGTGCCGGTTGGCATTTCAGTCTCCGTTAGCAATCCGGGCGAGCCCACCAGATTGGTAGGTGATCTCGACAGACACGACCAACGCATTCTTGTTGCCCAAGGCGGTGTGGGCGGCTCGCCTGTCACCAATTACATCGGGTGTCCGGGGGAGGCTCGATCTCTCGTGTTGGATTTAAAGGTGTAACCGTCGCGTAATTCATAATCCTGGGCTATAGTTAATGGCGGATATCGGCCTAATTGGACTTCCGAATGCTGGAAAGTCTAGTCTACTGCAGGCACTGTCGGGTGCTAAGGCTAAAATTGCCTCATATCCATTCACCACACTGAAACCTCAAATTGCTGCGATTAGCTACCCGGATCATCGCAGAATCACAATGACAGATCTACCCGGTAAGTCTTCTGCCGTTATAATTTCGTGTGATTTTGGTGAAAATATGTGTCTGACTAGTGCACAGCGTTGTTATCAATCCTGCAATTATTTGTTTGTGTGAGGTATTCTGTGTTATTGAGGTGTGAGAGTAAAGGAACCGTTGATGGTGGAATTTAGGCTCACCTGTTTGGAGTTGCTCTTTGTTCTGTGTTTGGGACAAAGCCCTTGGTAGGCAGTTGTCAGTCGCTTTGGATAATTATTTTCGGGCTTTAGCATTGTGAACTTTGTTTTCCTTTTCACACTCCACGAGCATCTGAAGTCAGTCAATTACTTCCTATAGGGATACTTGAGTGAGAGTTGTTGAGAAGTTTTCCGAGTTAAAGTAGGCGACGCGGTACTAGTGTTATTTGGTCGGTGGCGTCCGAATGCGTGACGCTTAGCCCTCGTCTCCCTGAGCTCTGTAATAGTCGGTTTTGGTAAATCGTGTCATAATGTGGCAAAGTGGCCGAGATTTGTGAGTTTGGATCTTCCCCATTCTCTCATCGTAGGCCTTTGTTGGGGTGTTTTCTTGGCATTCTTGTTGGCTCTTCCGTTTGGGAGTTTTGTTGGCTATTTGTAGTTGCATAATCACTGGAGTAATAGTAACGCTCTCGGTGGCGATGAGCAGTCGCGTGCGTCCTCGTCCACGTCGCCGTCGCCGTCGCGTCACACGGCCTTCCTGAAGCACGTGGAGCGAACCGCCTGTCTTCTGGTAGTCCTGGACTCCCTGGGTTTTCAGGCCAACCAACACGCGGCACTGCGTGGGCCCATAGCAGCCGCGGTCTTGCTGGTGGGCCAGTTGCAACGCCACGCTCTGGGCCGCCTCGTCGGCAAGCCCATGCTCTGTGCTCTCAACAAGGTGGGTGACGTTTGTGGCAAGTGGAGCCATCCCTAGAAAGCCTCGTCTCAATGACGTAGCGCCAACGCATGCGGCAGACACACACGCCTACTAGGCCAATTAAGTAAATTGTTTTCTCTCATGGCCTCGTGCTTTGATATTAACGCTGATGATCTGGGATCTGCTCCCTTTGGGCTTGCGAGTTCTAACATAAGCAGAAGCGATCGTGGCGTGGTATCCAGCCTTGGCGTTTGTTCGCCAGCCAATGCTGACTCTTCTTCTTCTTCTTCGCAGTCGCACGCTCCGCCTCAACAGTACACACCGCCTGAAATCGCAAAGGTAAAGAAAAGTTGGTTGGATGGGAGGTGGTGTGGACGGCGAGGCTGGTGTGGATGTCGGGCAGTCGGTGATCCCACCCGCGAAGCGTCTCTCCCCACCTCCAACTGCCTCGTCAGCCCCCGTCAGCCAAATTGGGGGTTTGAGTTGTGCGCGCCGCTGGGGGACGAAGGCCTCCATCCTCCCCGAGGTTCCAGTTCTTTGTGTGCGGGTGTGCGAGCTTGTGCTTATGCTTGCACCCGCACCTCTGCCCCCACCTGCGTGCGTGCGTGCGTGCGTGCGGATGTGCGATTGTTGTTTGATTGGCGAAAAACATAGATGTTTGACAATCTCAAGACAGACGCACACACGTTGAGGAAAGTCGATTGTGTCAACTGGCATGGGAAGGACTGTGCACGTCTGCCTCCTCATCCTCCTCTTCATCGCCCGCCACCGCTCTGTCTCGGCTTTCTCCCCCACCGAGACGCAGGAGTCGATCGGTGGACTAATCAACGAGCCTCGCGTCCTCACCGACCGTGGGCGGATCGACGCCGAGGCCGCCACCGGGTCGGCCTCCGGTGGGATCGCGAGCGCAACCACGACCACAAAGACACTCACTTCCACGCATGCCTTCAATCTGTCCTGTCCCACTGCAAATCTCACCTTCCCGAGTGATGGTGTGCCCCACACTCTGGTCTGCAACTTCACCGGACACACGACCACCCCTGTGGCAGCGTCTTTTGACACCGATCTTCACGCTGTGGCCACCCTCGTCCCCGCGTTCTGGATCTACCTCAGTCCGGGTGAGGTGGACATGACGCTCAACTTCAGCATAGGCCGACATCGCATGGGCAGTGTCTACTTGAACGTGTGGATCAGAGAGGCGAAGCGAGGCGGCGGAGGAGGCGCGTTCCACTCCTTTGATCGACTGAACGTCAGTTCGGTGTATCAGTACTCCCGATGGCTGACAAACGGAAGTGGGACGCACGAGGAGGACGAGGCAGCAGCGGCAGCAGCAGCAGCAGCAGCAGCACCAGCGGCAATGGGCCTTCACCTGAGGATTCTGCGACCCAGAGGTGTTGCCGAGATCATATTTCGCGTCGTCGTGGTGGGCATGATCTGCTGTCTCACCGTGGTCATGGGTTGCGAGCTAGACGCCATGGTGATGTGGAATTACTTGAAGAAACCGGTCTCCCCGTTGATCGGCTTCCTGTGCCAGTTTGGATTGATGCCACTGGTGAGTCGGATTGCCCTGCTATTGCCTGCATTGTGGCCTAACTCCGTCAGGAGCGATAGGCGCTGACAGCCGCCGACTTGCCACTTGGCGGGTGAAAAGTGCTGTGTTTAGGAGACGGCGTAGACTAGACGCAACGGCGGGTGGTGGGGTGGTGAGGGGGAATCCTGACGATGAGCTGCGAGGAAGTAGTGCTGCCACGAGCACAGGTTAATCAGCGTTCCAGTTGCATTGCAGTTGAGCTGGTGGCGCTGCGGGAAGGGTGTTGGCGCTCTCCTACGTGGCACAGTGAGGCCTCACGTCCACCGGCCTCTCATAGGAGTGGGGCCGAGGTGTCTCAATTGTCCAGTCGTTCGTTACTTCGTCCCTGGAATCGTTGGACGCTTAGTTGGTTGGTTGGTTATTTGAGTAAAGTCGCAGACAAAGTTAGGCAGGTGAGATTGGAGGGAATCACGCACCGAGGACGTGGAAGATGAGGACGCGTCAGCAGTGCATGTGTGTGTGTGTGTGTGTGTGTTTGTGCTCGTGAATGGTGGACTCCTCCAGCCGACAGACGGATTAACTGACTGACTGACTGCCAGTATTTGTGCATCTCCATTGCATGCACCACCACCACGACGCTGGCGCTGGCGCCGACGCTGACGGGAACAGATAGCATTTGGCGTGGCGATGCTGGTGCCGGTCAAACCGGAGTTCGGCTTCGGTCTGCTCACCACCGGTTGCTGTCCTGGTGGCGGTGCATCAAACATCTGGACTTTGTTGTTGCACGGAGATCTCAACCTCAGCATGACGATGACCTTCGTCAGCTCCGTCGCCGCGTTGGGTGAGTTGCTTTTCTCCACGCCATGCGGCCTTCCACTGCGCCCACTATGCATATCGGCGTGTTGTCAGTGGAATGTTGAGTAGGAGGAGGAGTCTCTTTGCTAACATCTCGTCTGAATCTGGTCCAGGTTTAGCCTCCTGACGCACCTACCCGTCTCTGACCTCTCCACACGTTTCACCCTGTTAACCTGCACTACGAGGCCAGTGTCTCAAAAGCTTTCTTGCACTTCGGATTATTTTTAAACTATCATTCGTAGCGCACTGCCGACATTTTAGGTTTGTGGGCAACATGTCCTCTACGCTACTTTCCCGACGGTCCCATTAAGAATATATTCCAGCATGCGCGTCTTCACTTCCAATGCGACAGTATTTACTTGCATGCGTGCTCGTAAATTCGACAGCCCAAATCTGGGTGTTGCCACAAACCGACGCGAGCACAGCGGCGTCGTTGCGGCATTGGGGAGAGCTCATTTTCAAATGGGCCACATCACCGGTCGTCCAACTCAGTAGGCAGAAAAGACACGAGAGGCTCTTAAAACCCTACTACACCTTCCTCCTTTTACCCACACCAACTGAGGTCCACTGCCTTTCACTAGTAAACACGAATGCGAATGCCACGTTACGCGACCTCACTTGGCGTAATATTTGAACTCGCATCGCCTGAGACGAGGAGGCAGGCGTGGGAGGCTTCTCCTTCCTGGGGGCCATCTGAATCCGTCCCATAAAAAGTCGCAACTTCCCAACGTGGACCCTTCAAGACTGCATTAGTTGATTGGAGGCAGACACTTTGGAGGCGTAGGGGAGGGGAGGGGAGGGGAAAAAGAGGAAGGAAGGAGCAAAACCTCGGACATGGACGCATGAGGAGGGAAGTCTAGGGTTCCGCACACCGACGCACCTGTCTTTCAACGTCATCCTGTATACGCCGTGTTTGGCCCAGACCGATGATGAAAGAGCTCCCGTACTAACTCCATCACCACACCGCCTCCTGCGCCATGACGCGCCACTAGTCGCGTCGGGCTAAACGATTGCCTGAATGGCATGAGGTAGGTTTTGAGAAAAGGCGTTGGGGGGTAGAACGAGCTCTGATTGCGTGGTCTCTTGGGGGTCAGCCTGTTCCGGCGACGGCCCTGTCAGAAACGAGGAGTGTTGGGGCAGGGGGGGGGGGAAAGACTACCGCTTGTTTCACCTCTCCCCTGCCCCCAGAAAAAAACTGCCTTGCCTACTTATTCCTCCTCTCGCCATGTTTACCGCAGATTATTTGATCGCTAAACTTCTCCGCCAGAAGTTCAACATACCGCTTTCCATACGCAATTGCTAATCAGCGGGTCGCTGCGCGCCACTCAAATAGAAATAAGAAGAGCATCATCCGACGATTTTAATTGGGGTCAAGGGCCCCTTTCTTCCTTTCTCCCTCTTTCCTTCTTTCTCTTCATTGCGGTACTCTAACCAACGGTTGGGATGTTCTTACCAGAAGGAAAACCCGCGTGGGCGTTAGGGAAAAAAGATAGAAGCCAGGTGAATTGGGAGACGGTAACCGCGAGAGAAGCGAGAAAGTGTACGCGTCGACTCCCCCACCCGACCCAACGACACTGTCAATTCAGGTGGCTCTTGCGTCGCCCTCGAAACGATTTAAAAAGGACCCTGGCCAAAGGTGATCGGAACACTGGGACCAAACTGGGACCAATATCGTACATGCCCCCTCCCTCACCACCACTGGGGCAGATTTTTTCCGTCTCCTACCTGTTGGCTACCATGGCATCTTCCGTCGAAACACTTACCACATTTCATTGGAGGCAGAGATGTCGCATGTTCCAAACGTAGTCCCATCAGGACGACATTAGTTGATTGGCATCAGAAATGACCTTGAGGGGCCAATCACATGAGAGTATGGAGGCCTAAGTAAGCGTACTTATCATTGCCACTGACGCTCTGAAGGGCGGACTTACATGAATCATGGGGGGGGTTTAAGGGTTCGAAGACCGACGGACGTGGCTTTCGGCGGCATCCTCCCTACATCGTGTTTGGCCAAGGCCAATGATCACAGAGCCTCTGTATTAACTCCATGGGAAGAGTCGAATGCCCTGATAAGCTGGAAAAATGTCACATGCCTCACACACTCAATTTGTCCTCAATCACACAAAAACGGCAATTTGGGGTGTAGAAAAGCCTTTAAGGTCCTCCCACAAACTGAGGACTGATGATGATGATGACGGCGACGACGACGGCGCCGATGGTAGCGGTGGTGAGTCGAGTAATCATACACTTTTCAGTTGTGAGATTATGAAAGTTGATAGGGTGTGCACCGAAGTAGACGACAAGTACACGCGCATACTTATGTGTGTTCCGCTAATGGGTTTTCTTGAAGGCAGATGAACTCTTCTCCATCAAAGTGACTCCATAAGTGTGATTAACGTTCTTTGTTGAATGTTGCAACATCACCCCTTCCTCTTCAAACCCTATCCGCCAGTCCTCACCCATCAGCGAATTTCTTGAGCCCAAGTGAGTTCATTTCACGTAAAGTCGCAATGTACCTACGAAACCCCCCCCCCCGCCCCCCTCCCCGAGGAAGTTTCCTGCCTCCTCTTGCTCCCACCACACAAAGGGGTGTCTTGTGGCCCTCGTTGATCCCCTGTCGCAGCCCCATTTCCCCACCTCGCTCCATTTTGCACGGTGGGAAAGATGAGGCAGGACGGGTGAGTGCAAACAGTTACCTTCTCGGTGGCAAGTGGCAAATTTTGTTGCATCAGGCCTACTCAACCCGATCAGATCCGATCGGGTCCGATTGTCATGTTAAAGAAAACCTGGAGAGACGACGCTCGGTCGTCAGCTATCCGTCCGTGGCGTCTCAAAGTGTGAGGTTAGGTGGCCGCGGGGTGAGGGAAAGGGAGGGGAAAGGATGGGAGGGGAGGGGAAAGTGGAGCAAGAAGGAGGGAGGCGTGGAGTGCATCGGAGTGGAGTAGAGTGGAGGAGAAGAGACGCGAAAATATCTGGATGTAGACTGCCGAATACCAGAGGCACTTGAGCCTCAGGAGTGCAGATGAAGTCACTCGCAAGACCACTTAGGCGTGTAAACTCACGTCAGAAAAGGCAAAGGCAAAAAGGCATGGAAAAAGCTGTCGGTAGGGAAAGAAGCGATTGAATGAAGAACAGCAGTTACAAGAGAAACGTCTTAGGGGACACGAAGAGAGTTAAAGTGGATCCCAGCATTCACAATAAAATGCATTAGACAAAAGGAAGTGGAAGGGAGGAAGCGGAGGACAAGACAAGCTGGGCAACAGACTGGGTAGTTTCGAAGATGCCACTGATGGGCAACCGAAGGATTCCTGACCTTTAAGAAGGCGCAAGAAACTTTCAACAATCTTCGCCCAAATGGTGATCGAAAGAAAGGGCAAAGGAAAGGGGCTCATGTCATCTCCACAAGCGTAAATATGACTGGGCAAAGAGTAAGCCGGAGTAGGAAAAAACCGGTAAATGAGAAGAAAATGAAACCAGCGGAGCGTGCGACTGCGAAGAAGAAGGTGATGAACTCGCCTGTAACAGGGTGAGAGTTAGCTTTGGCTGGCGAACAAACTCCAAGGCTGAATACCACGCCACGATCGCTTCTGCTTATGTTAGAACTCGCAACCCCAAAGGGAGCAGATCCGAGACCACCAGCGTTAATATCAAAGTACGAGGCAATGAGAGAAAAACAATTTACTTAAATTGGCCTAGTAGGCGTGTGTGTCTGCCGCATGCGCTGGCACTGCGTCATTGAGATGAGGCTTTCTAGGGATGGTTCCACCTGCCACAAAACGTCACCCACCTTGTTGAGAGCACAGAGCATGGGCTTGCCGACGAGGCGGCCCAGAGCGTGGCGTTGCAACTGGCTCACCAGTAAGACCGCGGCTGCTATAGGCCCACGCAGTGGTGCATGTTGGTTGGCCTGAAAACCCAGGGAGTCCAGGACTACCAGAAGACAGGCGGTTCGCTCCACGTGCTTCAGGAAGGCCGCGTGGACGCGACGGCGACGGCGACGTGGACGAGGACGCACGCGACTGCTCATCGCCACCGAGAGCGTTACTATTACTCCAGTGATTATGCAACTACAAATAGCCAACAAAACTCCCAAACGGAAGAGCCAACAAGAATGCCAAGAAAACACCCCAACAAAGGCCTACGATGAGAGAATGGGAAGATCCAAACTCACAAAATCTCGGCCACTTTGCCACATTATGACACGATTTACCAAAAACCGACTATTACAGAGCTCAGGGAGACGAGGGCTAAGCGTCACGCATTCGGACGCCACCGACCAAATAACACTAGTACCGCGTCGCCTACTTTAACTCGGAAAACTTCTCAACAACTCTCACTCAAGTATCCCTATAGGAAGTGATTGACTGACGAAAAATGTTCATGGAAATTTCGTCCTGAAGACTTTCCGTCTCCTACCTGTCGGCTACCATGGCATCTTCCGTCACCACACCTACCCGAAACCCAAAAGCCAGCAGTGTATAAAGAACAGCATTTTCGTCAAGAAGTGATCTTCTTTACTAGGTAAAGAGGAAATTCTCACACTGGTTTAAAGAGTCACCTCTTTGAGGTAATTTCGCTTTTGACAAATTACCCACCTATTAGGGACGGGAGGGCGGACTCAAAACAATGATCCTCACGTGTGAACATTTAGGCGCAGAATTAACATCTTCTATTTTCAGGCATTGATGCCCTTAATACTCTTCATCTACGGACGCTTCTTGCTCGACACCAAAGCGACCCACATCCCCTACTCCCAAATGGCCGTACAACTGTGCTACCTTATGGTTCCCGCCTTCCTTGGCATGCTGATGAAATGGCGTTGGCCGAAGGTGGCAAGTGTTTGTGTCAGCCGCCTCCTTAAACCACTGACCTTTGTCTTCATCTCCTTTGTCATCGGATTCAGTATCTACGCCAATCTACCCATCTACGCCCTATTGGGAGCCTATCCCCTCCTCTTCCCCACGGCAGCTGCGCTCCCATGGATTGGATTTCTCCTCGCCGGCGTAGTCGCCTGGCTCTGTCGGCGTTCTCGGGCTGAGATACTCACAATATCTATAGAGACCGGCATTAAGAACGTTGGAATCGCGACACTCGTTCTCATCTACTCAATGCCTCAACCAGAGGGCGATATTGGAGCCGTGATCCCTCTCGCGATGACCCTCTTTATACCCATACCACTGATGATTGCATACGCCATTGTGGTGGCCAGAGAAGGAAAGTGCTCACAGTGCTGTCGCAAGAAGGAGGGTAGTGCAATTACGGAAAGGAATGAAGAACAACACGAACCGTTGAGGCCCTCCCCCACAAAGATCACCCCTTCGAGACGGCCCTGTCTAAATGTCGCCGTCTCCACACCACTTTGTGCACCTTTCTTTTCACAGAAAATCTACTCTCTCACTGATTCCCTCTTTCTTTGTTCTTTTTTTCTTCACCTGTCATTTCAACAAGAGGATACGAGTCGAATAATTTGAAACGAACACAGTTACTACATCAGTGAGCCTGATGAATTCTCGAAATACAAAAGACTACTTCTAAACGAGGAAAGATTGTAAGGGATAGGAAGAACAAAACCGCACAAGAAGCACTACTGAAGGCAAATAACATACCGAAATGTGTCGTTGCAATCTCCATACCCGACTGAATAGTAGGCAAATGCAAGGGCTGACATTTCGCCATGAACAGAGTAGCAATATGGGGATTGAGGGCTTAGGTTTATTTATATCGCCTTCGCTCAAACATGTACACTGGCGCACGTTTAGCATTTCCTTTACGAAGGACCTTGTGCTTGAAACCCTTGCTCCTCTACGAAAAACAGATTCCCCAATAACAAAACGGAACCAGGAAAGGAGGCATCAATACACAGAATAACGCTTACAACCAGACCGTCCTTTGCTTCGCGCTGCCGGATGGCGAGTTCCAGTTTTTCTGCCCTAGTCAAACGATCCGAAAGCTCCCTATAACCGGCTGCCTGTAGGCGCATAACTTCATCTGCCACAGACGCTGATAAACTGGCAGGAATTTGAGTTGGCACCACCGAAGCATCAAAACGATGACTTCACAGCACGCGCCTCCTCCATTGTCTCCACAAAAACCGTTCGCTTAGGTCTGAGGCGCTTCGATGTCACTGAAGGGTCTGCGGGCAGGAGGTTGAAGCGCGACTCAAGTGTTCGAATTTTTGACAGCTCTGTTGCCAGTTCGTGACGCAGATATACAAGGTCACGAGAAAGCATCTCAATTAGCTGGCAGTCATTGTACTTCTTGGCATTGTCCAGGCGAATATGACCCTTTTCCACCTTACCAGTTGGAATTAGCGCGAAAGCCTTACTCACAGAATGGGCGGAGTTGTGCATGGCGAAATAAAATTCGTCCTCATTTTTCGTTAGGGCTTTTCGTCTAAGTTCGCGAAGACGTTCGCGTTTGGATTCCTCGTCTCTAGCTCGCAGGACAAAATCCTTCTTCTTGGGAAGCGGTCCCAATTTGGCTCTGGAAGCCGGCTAGCCACATGGAGTGTTATGTGCGTGGAAATAGAAGTACCTGAGACCTTTCCTTATGCAAGCGGGCATTTCGCTTGTGTATACTTTTGAACGAGGCGAAAGGCATGTTGGCACGGCAAAAAGCGCACACTGCTGGGGGAACTCCCTTCCCTATTGGTCCACTCGAAAGGAGGAAGAGAGAGCGACAGTGCAGTGGCTATGAGGTGACAAACGTTTCCCCTAGACAATGAAGTTGGGGAAGTAAAAGCTCAAAAGCGGAGTAAGTATTCACAGCAAATATCGCATCAGTTTGCGAGGACCAGCAGGGTAGTGGCAAAAGCTGATATGCCGCAAAAAGAAACGGTCGAGGAACACATTATGTTCTTTTCACCAAAATATTGAATTGTCCTCTTCTCGTTAAATGCCCTGAGCATTGCACGCCCAATCGTGCACTCGATAATTTGTGCAACCGTCATGCGAGTGAGTTTACGCACACAAAATGCCGACACAAACCACGTGTTCATCCAGAGCTATTAGGCGATATTTACCATATTTACGACATTGCGTCGTTCTCAAGCCTACATTCCCTCCTTTATTCGCAAATGTGTCCTTGACAGTGTCGAATTGACATTTCTGATTGGACGTCGCTATTTGTGTGCATGCGATGAGCAGAAAGGCCCGGCAGTTTGTTGATCGTCTCCGTATTTACGTGAAGTCCGGTTCAGGCAGTGCAGGCAATGCCCTGATCCGTGGGAAAGGTGGCAACGGTGGCAGCGTTTACCTACGCAGCGTTGACGGACGCACCCTTACCGATATCGTCAACTCAGAATCCGAAGAAGCGGTTTATCGTAGGGAGCCATTCTAAGACTAATATTTCTTTGCTGTTATTTGCGTAGGCTAGCTGTGCCATCCGTGCAGTTCTCGACGCAATGTCTGCTTAGGCGTCAACGCAGCTGATAGTTGAAGTCGCCGTGCCGGTTGGCATTTCAGTCTCCGTTAGCAATCCGGGCGAGCCCACTAGATGGTAGGTGATCTCGACAGACACGACCAACGCATTCTTGTTGCCCAAGGCGGTGTGGGTGGCTCGCCCGTCACAAATTACATCGGGTGTCCGGGAGAGGCTCGATCTCTCGTGTTGGATTTAAAGGTGTAACCGTCGCGTAATTCATAATCTGGGCTATAGTTAATGGCGGATATCGGTCTTATTGGACTTCCGAATGCTGGGAAGTCCAGTCTACTGCAGGCGCTGTCGGGTGCTAAGGCTAAAATTGCCTCATATCCATTCACCACACTGAAACCTCAAATTGCTGCGATTAGCTACCCGGATCATCGCAGAATCACAATGACAGATCTACCCGGTAAGTCTTCTGCCGTTATAATTTCGTGTGATTTTGGTGAAAATATGTGTCTGACTAGTGCACAGCGTTGTTATCAATCCTGCAATTATTTGTTTGTGTGAGGTATTCTGTGTTATTGAGGTGTGAGAGTAAAGGAACCGTTGATGGTGGAATTTAGGCTCACCTGTTTGGAGTTGCTCTTTGTTCTGTGTTTGGGACAAAGCCCTTGGTAGCAGTTGTCAGTCGCTTTGGATAATTATTGTCGGGCTTGCATTGTGCGAAACTCCTGCTTTGTTTATTTTCACGAGCATTGTGTCAATACTTCCTAGTGTAGGGAACTTGAAGAATGTGTTGATTATTTTCCGACTACGTAACGAGCGGTTGGCTTGTTTTTTGGGGGGCGTGCAGCACAGCCCTCTGCAATGCAGATGTAAATAGTGGGAGTAGAATCGGGAGGACTGTCATAATGTGTAAAGGAGTTTGTGAGTTTGGATCTATTCTTCATCGTAGGTTTGAAGTTTGTTGTTGCATTCTTTGTTGCCTTCGTGGGATTGTATCACGCTCCTTGTACCAGGTCTGGCGGACATAGCCGCCAAATTAGGTGGCGATGAGCAGTCCCGCGCGTACCCGCCGCCGTCGCGTCACACGGCCTTCCTGAAGCACGTGGAGCGAACCGCCTGTCTTCTGGTAGTCCTGGACTCCCTGGGTTTTCAGGCCAACCAACACGCGGCACTGCGTGGGCCCATAGCAGCCGCGGTCTTGCTGGTGGGCCAGTTGCAACGCCACGCTCTGGGCCGCCTCGTCGGCAAGCCCATGCTCTGTGCTCTCAACAAGGTGGTGACGTTTGTGGCAAGTGGAGCCATCCCTAGAAAGCCTCGTTCTCAATGACGCCTAGCGCCAGTTTGCGCCCATGCGGCAGCACACACCGGACGCCTACTAGGCCAATTAAGTAAATTGGTTTTCTCTCATGGCCTCGTGCTTTGATATTAACGCTGATGATCTCGGGATCTGCTCCCTTTGGGCTTGCGAGTTCTAACATAAGCAGAAGCGATCGTGGCGTGGTATCCAGCCTTGGCGTTTGTTCGCCAGCCAATGCTGACTCTTCTTCTTCTTCTTCGCAGTCGCACGCTCCGCCTCAACAGTACACACCGCCTGAAATCGCAAAGGTAAAGAAAAGTTGGTTGGATGGGAGGTGGTGTGGACGGCGAGGCTGGTGTGGATGTCGGGCAGTCGGTGATCCCAACCGCGAAGCGTCTCTCCCCACCTCCAACTGCCTCGTCAGCCCCCGTCAGCCAAATTGGGGGTTTGAGTTGTGCGCGCCGCTGGGGGACGAAGGCCTCCATCCTCCCCGAGGTTCCAGTTCTTTGTGTGCGGGTGTGCGAGCTTGTGCTTATGCTTGCACCCGCAACTCTGCCCCCACCTGCGTGGCGTGCGTGCGTGCGTGCGGATGTGCGATTGTTGTTTGATTGGCGAAAAACATAGATGTTTGACAATCTCAAGACAGACGCACACACGTTGAGGAAAGTCGATTGTGTCAACTGGCATGGGAAGGACTGTGCACGTCTGCCTCCTCATCCTCCTCTTCATCGCCGCCACCGCTCTGTCTCGGCTTCTCCCCACGAGACGCAGGAGTCGATCGGTGGACTAATCACAGAGCCTCGCGTCCTCACCGACCGTGGGCGGTCGACGCCGAGGCCGCCTATGGGTCGGCTCCGGTGGGATCGCGAGCGCAAACCACGACACAAAGACACTCACTTCCACGCATGCTTCAATCTTGCCTGGCAGCACTGCAAATATCACCTTCGAGTGATGGTGTGCCACAGCTCTGGTCTCAACTTCACCGGACACGACGACCCTGTTGGTATAGAGCGTCTTTGACACCGATATTCACGCTGTGGCACCCTCGTCCCCCGGGGTTCTGGATCTACCTCAGTCCGGTGAGGTGGACATGACGCTCACCTTCAGCATAGGCCCGACATCGCATGGGCAGTGTGCTACTTGACGTGTGGATCAGAGAGGGCGAAGCGAGGCGGCGGAGGAGGCCGCGTTCCACTCCTTTGATCGAACTGAACGTCAGTATCGGTGTATCAGTATCCCGATGGTGACAAACGGAAGTGGACAGCACGAGGGAAGGGCAGGCATCCTGCAGCAGGCAGCAGCAGCAGCAGCAGCAGCACCAGCGGCAATGGGCCTTCACCTGAGGATTCTGCGACCCAGAGGTGTTGCCGAGATCATATTTCGCGTCGTCGTGGTGGGCATGATCTGCTGTCTCACCGTGGTCATGGGTTGCGAGCTAGACGCCATGGTGATGTGGAATTACTTGAAGAAACCGGTCTCCCCGTTGATCGGCTTCCTGTGCCAGTTTGGATTGATGCCACTGGTGAGTCGGATTGCCCTGCTATTGCCTGCATTGTGGCCTGACTTGGTCAGGACCGATAGGCGCTGACAGCCGCCGACTTGCCACTTGGTGGGTGAAAAGTGCTGTGTTTAGGAGACGACGTAGACTGGACGCAACGGGGGAGGGGGGGGGGGTAAATCCTGACGATGAGCTGCGAGGAAGTAGTGCTGCCACGAGCACAGGTTAATCAGCGTTCCAGTTGCATTGCAGTTGAGCTGGTGGCGCTGCGGGAAGGGTGTTGGCGCTCTCCTACGTGGCACAGTGAGGCCTCACGTCCACCGGCCTCTCATAGGAGTGGGGCCGAGGTGTCTCAATTGTCCAGTCGTTCGTTACTTCGTCCCTGGAATCGTTGGACGCTTAGTTGGTTGGTTGGTTGGTTGGTTGGTTGGTTGGTTATTTGAGTAAAGTCGCAGACAAAGTTAGGCAGGTGAGATTGGAGGGAATCACGCACCGAGGACGTGGAAGATGAGGACGCGTCAGCAGTGCATGTGTGTGTGTGTGTGTGTGTGTGTTGTGCTCGTGAATGGTGGACTCCTCCAGCCGACAGACGGATTAACTGACTGACTGACTGCCAGTATTTGTGCATCTCCATTGCATGCAACACCACCACCACCACGACGACGCTGGCGCTGGCGCCGACGCTGACGGGAACAGATAGCATTTGGCGTGGCGATGCTGGTGCCGGTCAAACCGGAGTTCGGCTTCGGTCTGCTCACCGCCGGTTGTTCTCCTGGTGGCGGTAAATCGAACGTATGGACTTTGTTGTTGCACGGAGATCTCAACCTCAGCATGACGATGACCTTCGTCAGCTCCGTCGCCGCGTTGGGTGAGTTGCTTTTCTCCACGCCATGCGGCCTTCCTCCTTGCCTTCAGGATGCTTACTCGCCGTTCCGCCTTTCCATCCATTCCGTGCCTTCTCGTGTATGGCACACATTAGCTTTTGTCCACTCATTCACGCAGCTGCCCATCTTTTGTCCACCAATTCATTTACTCTGCCTTCGCGTGTGGAGTTAATCACCTTGTGTATGGGCGTATTTGATGTTCTGCTTCGGCTCCATGTTGTAATCGGCCATTCTAAGGGTCCTCGGCCTGTTGTTCTTCTGCCTGACTCATGGGTTCTTTTGGCCCCCAATTCGGCTTGTGTCCCAACACGCGTTAGTCTCTTACGTGGCCCCCATCTCCCAGGCTTCACTTGTCTTCCTTGCCTTGCGGTTCTGTTTCACCAACCTCTTGTGTGGAACGCACCATTCCAGCCGGCCGAATTGCGGACGCAGCCGCGTCATCTGTTCTCTTTCCGCAAAGCTCTCATCTTCACTTTCTTTCGGTTAGACTGCTCCTCTTACCTTCCCCTTCTGTTTCTCGACCAATCAGGCCCTTTGCTGGGAGGACCTTTTCCCCGCCTGAGTAAAAGAAACCTCATCGGTGGCAGTTGACTTCATATTTTTCTTGAGGCGCATGAGGATCACCCGTCGGCTTCTGACGCTTTGTACCTGTACCCGGTTATCCGCACTCAACGGTTGGACAAACCTTCGTCTAGGAGGCGAAGGCAGATGTTTGTGGACACGAATATGCTCCCCTCTAACCGTCCTCGAATCTTTTTGTGACATTTCGACTATTTCCATCTCTCATTTGGCTGACTTCGCCTTGGCCACTTCCAGGCATGATGCCGCTGATGCTCTTCATTTTCGGCCGTTTCTTCATTGGCGTCGGCGACATCGACATCCCCTACGTCTTCATCATGGGCCAACTCTGCTACATCGGCGTGCCTGTGTTACTCGGCATGCTGATCAAATGGCGTCTGCCCTGAGTGGGCCACGTTCTGGTGCGTCTGCTGCGTCCACTCGCTCTCCTTTTCATCGTCGTCATAATTACCTTCGGAGTGTACACCAGCCTCCCCATCTGCCTCCTGCTCGGCGTCTATCCCATCCTCATCCCGACTGCGATAACATTGCCGTGGATTGGATTCTTCCTCGCCGCCCTTCTTGGCGTCACCCTTCGACGATCTCGAGTGGAGATTCTCACCATCTGCATTGAGACGGGCATCCAGAACTCGGGTATCGCCTTTCTTGTGCTCATATATTCAATGCCGCAGCCGGAAGGAGACCTCGACGCAATCATGCCAATTGTCGTGTCCATTTTCACGCCACTGCCGCTGGCGGCTGCACTAATCTGCCAGATGGTAAAGGAAGACAGGCTGCGCTGCAGTGGGAAAGACAGAGGCGAAATGGATGGAAAGGAGAACCATGAGATCGCCGAGGTTGCGCTGTGTGAGCTGGAGGAGAAGCGTGACAGGACCGGCAATAGCGACATGCCAACGAGGAGTGCGGCCCTGCTGTCTCGGTATTACTTGGTGCCAATAAATTTTGTAGTGCGTGCTTGGAGTTGCTTATACTCAGCCTTGTTGAGCGGGGCGGAGTGGAGCGGACGCCCCTCCCGGTGCTCCCCAATCTCCGCTTGACTGGCCATAGGCGCGGGAGAGGAGGAAGCGGAAGAGTGGATGCAGCCACAGCTCGAAGGACACATCGCCAGGGTCGGGTGGCGCGAAGTAGGATTGTGTGTGTCCCCTGATCTCAAAAAAGTGGTGACTTGAAGTGCGTCAAGTAGTTTGCAGCCCACGGCGCATGGAGTGCAGCCAAAGGAGTTTGGTCAGGATGTGGATTTTCACAATGGGCAGCATTTTAGAGCAGGTCTTTACGCATTTCGCCGAAAGTGATGGTGGTACAGTGAGAGGAGGGCGAGAGTGGTCCATTTAAAGAGTTTTTTCACTCCACTTGCGATTATCGGAGCGATTGCCCCGACAGCTGGTGCGTTAGCAGCAGCAAACACTGCTGGAAGAAGCCGAGGCCGAGGTCGAGGGGATGGCTACAAAGTGACGATCTCAGAGTTTGACTGTGGCTGCGTTTGCGCATTTCCTTGTCCTCTGTTGAGGAGGAGATGTCGGTTGGACGGAGTCTACCTGCGCCAGGGGGTCGTCACGGCGAAGTGAGAAGGACAGCGGGAGGAGGAGACTTGGTAGGAATAGGACGTGGAGTAGGAGGAGGAGGCGAGTATTTGGAGGCATGTCGATGACGATGCTGAAGGTGATCAACCTTCCCCTGGCAATAATTTGACTCAACTGTCCCCGACTATCGAGACGGACTGTCGACACTTCGGCTGAAGTTCCCGCTAGGTGAGACACCTCGTAGACTGGTCGGTTGACGTCGCTGTTGCTGCCACATAATCCAACGACTCGCAGACGCCGACTCGATCCACTGCCTGGCCCGAGGTCTCTGTCCCTTTCCCTCTCGCACAACCTTCAACTCCTCTCCATCCACGTCGAGCCGAGTCGCAGCCAGCCAGTCTCATCGCTTGCCATCATCCGACGGGTGCTGCGCTGCGTTGTGCTGGGCTCTCTTCTACTCAGCTTTCTTCTCTCCCGCGTGTCGTGGCATGACTCTGCCCGCGACATAACAGTGGAACACGCGGCACAGGGCGCGAAGAGAGGCGAAGAGGTGAGGCGACAACCGCGGAGAGGGGGAGGGGACGCTGCGCATGTGGCCTGCTGCGGTATATTACACTTCGATGAATTTGTACTTCGAGGGTAAATAAACGCGCGCACTGTGCGCTGGTTGTGAGAACTGCGAGCGCATAGTAATTTGTGAGGGTCGGGCAGAGGAAGGAGTATGGGCCCCTTCTTCTCTTCCACAGAGTTTTTTCCTGCCGAGGTGCGTGGAGCAACACTGGTGGACAAGCGAGAATGGCGCCACAGTGGCGCAGAAGTGAGGCGGGCCAATTACACAATCTCCTTGTTCGTTCCGGTGTTGTTAAAAGTAGTTTGGGGAATGTACACAGTACGTGTACGGGTCCTCGTAGTTTGAGCTTCGCTGTGGTGCACAGCAACAAGCCATTAGAATTAGCCTGCCGAACGCCTCAGACTGGGGAGGGTTGGCGAACTCTCAGGCCGGTGTGTGTTGAATTTTGCAGCGGTGCTCGTTCACACGTCGCTGCAGAACAAATGCAGATTCGGAGAGAGAAAGGCCGAACGCGCCTTCCTCATCATACTTTCGCGAATTGTCCTACGCTCATGGCTGCCAGAACCATTTCTCACTGCGCGCGTGTAGCTACCATCGTTACACAAACACCTTAAACTAAAGCACGTCCACGGCTAGCACTGCCTCCCCGCTCTACACGGCTGCCTCCTCGTCCCCTAGCCTCTTCGTCTCAGGTGATGCGAGTTCAAATATTACGTCAAGTGAGGTCGTGTAACGTGGCATTCGGAATCGTGTTTACTAGAGAAAAGTACTGGACCTCAGTTGGTGCGGGTAAGAGGAGGGAGGCGTAACGGGGTTTTAAGATCCTCTCGTGTATTTTCCGCCTACTGAGTTGGACGGCCGGTGATGTGGCCATTTAAAAATGAGCTCTCCCCAATGCCGCAACAACAGCGCTGTGCTTGCGTCGGTTTGTGTCAACACCCAGACTTGGGCTGTCAAATTTACGAGCACACATGCAAATAAATACTTTTTCATTGGAAGTGAATCCGCGAATGCTGGAATGTGTTCTTAATGGGACCATCAAAAAAGTAGCCTAGAGGATGTGTTGCCCGCAAAAGTAAAATGTCGGCAGGGCGTTAAAAATGAAAATTTAATAGTAATAGGAAAAGTCATAGTGGGAAGCGGGTCTGTAAATATTTGCTATGATCGCGCGATAATGCTGCTGATGAGGCGCGTTAGCGAAGTGTAAGAAAGCAATTGGGTCCCTGGCCTCGTAGTGCAGGTTAATAGGGTGAAATGTCTGGGGACCGATTTAACTTCGATGAAAGTGGCGACACCTTTTATTGTTTTCTTATTGCCGTCTTCACTGTCGTTCTCTTGCCTATAACGTATATTTTTTGGCCTAAACCTGAGCCTAAGCAATCAGCCGATGCGCTTAAAAGGCGTTGTCAATGCCCACCATGCCAAACGAAACGTGCCGAGTTGAGATCGTCTTCAACAAAGAAATTGGTTAAAAGAGGTGCAATGTAGGGCTTTGATGTCTTAAGAAATTAGTTGTCTAGTAAAGTGACAATCGTCGTCGCGTGGATTATGCTCCTCGCGCTGGGCTTCAGACTATCACAGATTGAAACGACGACAAATGTTTTCGACCCCTACTATGAGCTTTCAATTAGCCAAGTAAGATATCACTCCGCGCCCAGGTTGCAAATTATTGTTAGGATGCTTCCAAAGACGAGATACGGAGGGCCTATAAGAAGCTTTCCCTCATCCACCATCCCGATAAGGGTGGTGATGAACGCAAGTTTATCCGGATTCGTAAGGCCTACATCACGTAAACACCGAAATTGTTTGATATAACTAGTCTGATTTTTCAGCTTGACGGATGAGGTGGCTCACAGAAATTGGCAGGAATATGGTAACTCCGACGGACCTGGAGGTATTTTAACTTTGCGTAAATTGATTGGAAATTTGTTTCGTTTTAACGAATGTTCTTTATAATTTCAAAAAAGCAATCAATTTTGGTATGGCACTTCCGAAGTGGATTATTAAGAAGGAGAACACAGTGCTTGTCGTTGGCGTATACGCTTTGGTATTTATGCTCATGTTACCTCTGGTCGTGGTATGTGTATTTATATTTTTTTGCTTAACTATTCACCTGGAGTGTACCCAGCATCAATATGTATGTCAACGCCTTTAGGGATTGTGGTGGTCCAACTCGATGAAGTATAGCAACAGCTGCGTTCTCCTCGTCACCGTCCGCCTATTTTGCGCCAGTTTCTTGTACAATCCTTTGATGGCTGTGCCTCGTTTGATAAAACTTCTCTCCTCCGCCTATGAATTCAACAGCCATTTTAATAAGGAGGTTGCTTGTCGTCCCAGCGACAATGTGGAGCTGCCGCCGGTGAGACTGTTTGATTCCCCATTATCTCACCCCTCTTTGATAACTATAACATCTCATTATTGTTCTTTTGCCCGATTTCCAGCTAATCAGTCAGATTCCAATGTTCACTATTTTCAAAAAGGCCATCGTTGGGGCACCCTACGCGATCAAGGCACGGGCCCTCATCTACGCACACATGCATCGGCTTGAGCTGCCTCCGAAGTCACTCTTCATTGGTCCGTGGTATACCGTCTGCTACTAGATATGAGAACAAAATTTAAGTCTACCCAAAACACGAACGCTAACTGTCTTCGTAGTGACAAACCTCGGTACTGTGGCGTCGCAGCAAGTCTTAAAGACGAAAAATGACATTCTTAGTAGTCTATTGTTTCGTTCAAACAGCCTGGAAGTTGCGATTTTTTAAATATCAGAATCGTATGAGGCCTTCATCCCCCAATTTCTACTTTGAGTAAGATAAGGGTTTTCGAGTGACTTTTAAGCTGACTTTGAAAAATCATGCAAAATTTTGTGGATACTTCACGAAGTTGATCCAATTTTTTTGTGTTTTTACACCATTTTATTCAGCTAAAGTCCACTTCGAGATATGCTTAAGGAAGGTTGCCTCTGAACAGCATTGATAATCATAACTTTGTGCAAGCACTGCGCAAAACTGTATTCCCGTAGAGCTTTCTTGGCTGGAAATTGTAGTAGTCGGTGGCAGTGGAACAACTAACACCACTTGATTGCGGACGGTCAGCTTGAGCTGTATCACTCGAAAGTAGGTAACTCGGGGGCTCTTGTCTGACCCCAAGTCGTCCCAACAGGGGAGGAGTGTGGGAAACCTGATTATCTGAAGAAATGAGACGTTTTGTAAACATGTCGAATGAATATCCCCACCACCCCGTGTAATATGCAATTAAGAGGAGTGTCTTACCTGTTGAAATGCCTTAATTATGGCCGCAGGAGTGAAAGGCAGTGGGGCAGAAGACAATTCTCTGCCTGCTATTGTCAATATTATTCTGCTACTTAACTGCGGAACCCATATTTTCTGCCTTGCAGATAAACAATATATAGTGGCCCAATGTCCGCGGCTTCTTGAGGAGATGATCAACAGCCTCCTACTCGTTTTAACCATGGCCAATGATGATCGTGAGTTCCACTTCCTTTGGTGTGTTCCCTCTGCTACTTTTGCTGGGTAGGCGCCTCCTCAGGTTTGCGTGGCGAGGTGAGCCTGATAGCCGTGCTTAGTGAAGAAAGCGCATTCTCTAAGTCTTATCTGAAAATCTACTTGCAGGCAACAAAGACCCCTTTCTTCTCCTCTTCCCTCTGCTTGGCTTATTCGGCTGTCAGTAGGCTAATGCATTCGTTTAACGGCAAAATTGTTGGCCCCAACTTGTTTTGCTGGAGACATTTCACAGTGCTAACTCTTTTCTTTTGACTAGTCAATTGAGCCCACTGCGTCCTATTGCCATGGACATTTCTCGAGACAAATTCCATTCTCGTGGCTTGATTTTTAGTTGTCTGATTATGCAGACGTGTCAAATAGGACCTTGTTAGCCTTACTCACAAATGAAGCGTCAAGTGGACAAGGAAGTTAATATATGAGTTTGTTAGTTTATTGTGTCATTGTTCTCAACTTATTCCGGTGCCACACCCCATAACGAACATCATCTCGGCGGTTGCTGCAACACGTTACTTTGTTTCTGCCACTTTGTTTATTTCTTGTCGCATTCCCGTATTTTCAGTTCTATTTAACGCTCCTCACGCCGTTCACGGGTCGAAAATTTGCGACGGTCGTCTCGGCTGAAGGCAGAAGTTATTCCAGGCAACTTCTCTTCCGTTAGGGTCATTTGTATCGAAAGTCCTCCTCTCCATCCGCATGCTTGCCGTTACCGTCTCTCCCCGAGTTCCCCTCCCTCCCACTGAATCACCTCGTTCTGTGGAGAACCGTTCCAAGTGGTTAATGACCAACTCGTTTGTCTGCTACCAATATTAAACGAAATACTTGGACCGAGATGTCATTTGTCCCCACAAAATTGACCATTTTCATTATCTAAATTGGCGAGGAATTTTCTTTTTCAGCGACGAGAGCGCAACTGTCAATGGTGCTTTCTTGTGAACCCCACTTTTCCCCTACTTTTGCCTCTGTCACTGTGTCCGTCTCTCTCTCTCTCTCTCTCTCTTTCTCTCTCTGTGCCCCGATTTTGTTGGATTGAGGGGGAAAGGCCATTTCCTAGACGTTAAAGGGCATTTGGGTGAGCAGACGAGATCCTATCCGAGGCGTGGGTTTTCGCCTTAGTCGTAATGAGACCGGTTCCTCTGCCAGTGCGCTGGTCGGGGGACGAAGTTGCCTTCAGACGAGCTGAACTCATCCTTCCCCTTCCTCCCCTCTCCGCTCCCATGTCCCCTTCTTTTTCCTTCCTTTTACTGAAGATGGTTCGAGGAAGAAGACGCCACAGGTGTTGGCCACCATCGAGAATTGCATGCACCTCACCGCCCTCTTGGTGCAGGCCCTCTCGCCGACCGCTGCCGTCACTCCTCTCCTCCAGCTGCCGCACCTCGGACCCACTCAACTGCGTCAGATCACCCATGCTCAGGTAAACTGCCACCGTCAGTTGTTTGCGCCAGCATTGACATGCGGTCATTTTTTGCGCTCCCCAGGCCCCGTGCACCGTGGCGGAGTTGAAGGGCGTTTATGCAAAAAGCCTTGATATTTTCGCCTTGAGTAGATTTCAGAAGCGCAAAAAAGTTTGAGCGTCAGCATTTACTTGTGGCGTTGTTGTTTTGTGCAAACTGATGCATGCGGGGCGGCGGTGAGATGCCCTACTGCACCTGCCTGTCACATTCACTGCTGCTCACTGAGCTGTCTCCCTCTTCTCCGCTCTTCCTTTTGTGGGAAAAAAAGGTTCGTGTGTCTCGACACTCCCACGAGGTTGGTCTGGACGCTTTCCTCTTTTTCCACTGAATGTACGCTTTTTGTCGGAGCGAGGTCTCAGCCACCATCAAATTAGTTTTTGCTCTCTGACTGCGCTTCGGCTGGTTGGGGGGCTGGTGGAATTCTTCACTTCGGACAGCTATTGCACTACCCGGGCGCTGTGGATCGTCGAGTGGCCACTTCGGGCTCTCCGCTGGACCGACGGGGTCTTTTCTTCGCCCCAAAAGACTTTTTCCTCAATTCTGGCATCCACCTCGAAGCTGGATGTCGATTTGCCCAGTTTTTCCGCAACCACGCTGTTGCGAACGCCACGGCGATGGCGCTGACGACGGTACTACGAATAAATCGCGGTGTGTGTACCACTTTTCGAACCCTTGTCAGGTTATTTAAGGCCAAGTATAATTTCTGTGGCCCCAGCCGCACAATTGCAACTTTTCCATCGTATCGGCAGACCTCCTCGCTCCAATTCTGCTAGGGGTAGCAGAACGAGTGTCGTAGAGTCGGGATTGAGTACAGGCCGGTAGGGAGGCCACTTCTATGTCCGGTCCTCGGGGTGGATCACTTTTAGATGGGGTATTTTGGATGCTCATTCAACAAGCACCGCTTAAATGCCAATCCGCGAAAGTTTGTGAATGCCGAGAGAGAGTGCTTTCCTCCAGACGTAATTTCCTCCACAACTCTCTATTTTCAGCGCAACCTCAGGACTGTGCGACAACTGGCAGGCCTCGTCGAGAGCCGCCGCCGCGCCGTCCTCTCCAGCCTCACGGATGAACAGTACCGCGATGTGGTGCACACCCTGGCCGGGATGCCGAACCTTACCATCACGTGTCAGTGTATCGTCCTCGATGACGAGGACCCGAGCATCTGGCCCCAATCCGTGGTCACCGTCAGTGTGCGTCTCGTCCGGCGTCCTCTCCTCTCTCTCACCCGGCTGCACCAGCAATTCGGTGCCGGTGGCACCAGCAACGCCGCAGCAGCCACTGCTGGCGCTGTGGTCGACGCCTCCACCGACCTTCGATGCACCGACCGGGAAGCCTCGTGGTATTTATCCGGTGGATCGGGTGGAGGCGGCTTTGACGATCTGGTCGGGGCGCGCTTTACTAATGTGGACGACGAGGACGACGCAGTTGAGGTGGGTTATTCTCTCCTCTCGCCCATCGGTCGGAGGTGTTTTCGACTTAATTCGAAGCTTTCGCGGTCGACCACAGTCAATGCGGCTCTGGCTGTTCTGGGGGAATAATTAACCTCGAGGAGGTAGCGATTCTGGATATCCACCCCTTGAACTCGAGCAATTTTCGCATGCGACGCCAACTGGCTATGAGTGGACTTGTCACTCGAACCATCGCTGGCCACGAGTCCGGCGCCTTTCGGCGCATTGGATTGCCAACAGGGCCCAGAATTGATAGGGAAATCGCATCGAGGAGGAGGAGGATTTCGTTCCCAATTGCTGAGGAGTTTGCACTGTCCGTGTTTCGGGGGTGCAGATTTTCATCGAATAGAGAGAGGACTTCACCGACCCCTGACAGTCGTCAAGACTGCTGCAGCTGCTGTCGTTAGGTCGTATGGACAAAATGAGAAAGCTTCGTCTTTCTCATCCTTTTTTGCTGATCTGGAATTTATGTCTAAATGACACCTTTCGCTCCCTTTCTCCCCCCTCCCCCTTCCCCCTCTGGCATCACATTCTAACGTTATTGCTCGACTTGAAGTCGGATTAGCCGGAGACCCTTTCTCTCGTCACTCTTCGTGGCGCCGACCTGGAGGACTTTAATGCCTCAGACCACCAACTTCTTCCCCCCTCCTCCCCCCGATAAGACTAAGTCAGTTCGTTTGGGTATCTGGACATCGGCCAGAGTGTGGCACCTCTCCTCCCGCTCATCCGCTCGGCCTCTTTGCGTAAGGATGTGTTTGGCCGTGTGGAGAATGCGAGGGCGACAAAGTTGGAGAAAACGAATGTTGAGTATAGGAATCGCGGTTGCTCTCCGTCTCGTGGCTCCTCTCTCCTGCCTCGATAGTCAAGTCTCTGGGCGGCTCTAAATCAACAGTTGGGCAGGAATAAATGTTGTTAAGTCTTTCAAAGGTTTAACAGGGCAGGTTCGCGTAAGGAGATGCGGAATGGGGAAAAAATCTTGGAGACTTTGCTGCCTCATTAATATGGTGAAATGTGCATTTTTAGCGACACCCATGAAAGTACTGTCCCGTGTCTTTTCTGTGTAGGAGGTACAAATTTTGGGCATTGAAAAGTGTGCAATTGTGTGTGTACTTCGAGCTCGTTATTTCGTCCATTCATCGAGTTTTGCTCGCCCGCCTTTTTTCAGCTACCGGAAGATTTTTACGCCACAGGAGCCGGCGGAAACGAGGCGCCTCGTGGTGGGAAGTCTCACGCGCCGGTTTGGGACAAGTCACGTCAGCGCGGTAAGGGGGGAAAGGGCGGAAGGGGGGCGAAGGGAGGTAGAGGAAGACACGGCCAACATCAGAAGTCTGGAGGGAAACAAAAAACAGCGCCAAAACCGGTCCTCGCTCCTTTTGCTGACGAGAATGACGCTGGAAGTAAGTTATTACTGATTACCTTATAAGTAGCGCACGTTTCGTAGCCGTTTTGGCGCTGATATGGCAGACGCGTTTTTCATTTTAAGCTATAACCTCTTTGAATTCAACCACACTTCTTAACACATGTGCTTTTTGATATCCATGAGCCTTTTTATGACTTGCAATGCGAATTGGGTGGTTAACAACCAAGTTTTTTTTATTACGGTGACCCATATTTATAGTCTAGCATCTCGGAAACAACCTCACTTGTTTTCCTCAAGGATTTAAACAGATTTTCCTCTGTATCATTGGTTGAAAAGCTGAACGACCCTATTACTAAATTAATTATTGTAAGCAATGAAAGTTGTCATTTTACCGGGTGTGAGGAGTTGTTTGTGCCGAAGTTGACTTCTCTTCCCTCTAATCCCTATTGGATTATTCGAGTATTCAGGGTCATTTTCGTCCGTTCATTTTGAGCATGGTTCGGCATCCTCTAAGTCGTGCGTCGACAAGTTTCCCATTCTGACTAAAGAATTCACATTAACAATCTGTTAGTTTTTACCAGTGAACTATTTGTCTATCAACCAGGGATCTATTCGCCGATATCACTTACGTCCTTCATCGTACCAGTTCCTCTCCACATCCTTTATCGCAGATCCGCAAAAGTTGTCAAATGGTAATGCTACTGTCACCGCCATCGATTCAACTTCGGCGGAGGTGGACACGTCTGCGGGAGCAAGGACTGAAGTGGAGATGGGCATGACAACTGTGCCCGAGAATATGGGAGACCAAGTGGAGTCCGTAGAGGCGGAGGCTCGGAAACGCGAGTTAAATCGCAGGTTGGAAAGCAAACCGCGATGCAGTCATCAAGTTCACTGTCCTTTCTTTCCCCTAGTAAGCTTTGCATTGCCTCTAGCCTCGGGCATTAATCCATCATTCCATTTCTCTGTCCTGATTTATGCATCCATCTTCCAGACCGTTTGCGGGTTGTGTTAGGGGCTTAACTTTCCCACATCAAATACGTCTTTCTTCCCTTCTCCTTTCTCTTCCCTACCTCGCAGGAGAAATACGAAGGCTGGTGGGTGTATCTGGTTGACCGCAAGACTAAGCAGTTGGTGACTAAGCCTGTTTACCTTGACACCCTGGAGACCGAGGAGGAGGTGAGTTGTGTCACCCCTTTTGTCGCCTCCTATTTTTTCATTAACCACTACTTTCGCATTGATTGTAGTTGAGCCTAAAATTCGTGGCGCCCTCTTTTCCTAGCAGCTACCTCTACACTCTTTGTGTTCGCTCCGACAGCTATGTGGACTTGGACTTCTTTGAAAATGTCCCAGTAAGTGAAAGAGGGCGATCAACCCTCGCTTCCCCCCCCCTCTCCCAATTTTTCGTGGTTATCTAAGCTTAAATCACTGGTGACGAGGAGAAAAGGGCATGTTGCCTTCGTCTCCCTCGCCTCAACTGACACGATTCGCTGTCGATGACAAAAATGCGCGTAATTTCCATAAGTCGGAGTAATGTAGGACCTCTGAGTCGGTCCCCCATGCTTATAAACTGCTGAGTGGCTCCAACCCTCTTTCTCCACTGCCCTCCAGTTCACGGTGATGGCACTGCCGGAGCATGTGCTGAAGAGTCTCAAGGAGGCTGAGGCACGCACACTGGAGGGAGGTTCGTCCTCATCGGAAGAAGACGACGACGACGAAGGCGAGGATGAGGAGGAGGCGGAGGAGGGGGAGGACTATTGCGGAGAAGGGGAGGAGGAGGGCTACGGCGATGAGTACGAGGGAGAAGAGGAGGGCGACGGTGGGTAGTACGGCTCCCCACTCCGCGCCAACTCTACTCGCCCCCGCCGCCTGTTAATTCCCCCCCCCTCTCCAACCGTAGTGAATCAGAAGAACTCGTGTGCGTGCTTGTGTGTATACCTCTACGTGTATGACATCCGACTCCGTGTACAGTCACTTGTTTTGTTCTTGCTATCTTCATAGTTTATGGTACGCTTCAGGTGAAAACAACTGAGTCTGTTCTCTCCTTAAAGAGTCATCTGCGTGAAGCGTCGATCGTCCACCGATCGTCTAGCCATGTTTTGCGGCAATTTTGCCCGAATGTCTACTGATATTCACCATCGCTGGCCCCATCTTCATACGCGCATGTGGGAAAGAGTCTTCCTTGCGCTCTAATCGGCGCTGGGATGTGGAGACCAGCTAGAAGGAGCGCCGCCGATCTGAGCAGTCGGTGTCGGTTAAGTGTGTGAGTCGCAGTAAGACGAGGCAGTGCTGACTGTTGAGAGGGAATCGCCGTTAGACGATCAAGAGTTCAATGGTTGCGGCAACTCCGATGTCCCTGAGACCGTTGTGCTACCTGGGCGTTCGTCCTCCTCCCGAAACTCGGCTGCCCGCGTTGTCTCCATGTCCACCATGAAAGAGGTCCGCGACGAGGCCCAAACAACCACTGCGGGGTGGGAGGGAGAGCCGATGGCGGGGCACCGACGCGCGTGTGGGACTTCGTGCTGTCACCTCACACCGAGATGACAACACAGACTTCTTTTTCCATCCGGAGACAACAGCAGTGACTGAAATGCTTTGTGCCTTAGCAACGTATATCCTCGCTGCGCCCTTACGGATGTGTGCTGCTTAAGTAGACGTCGCTTCTCCAGACGATCTCATGTGGTCCCAGTTCGAGCGCAACGCTGGGACGCGTCTCTACAGTCCTGCGTTTCTCCAGCGGCGCGTGGGACGATGAGGTCGGAGATGTTGGAGTGGTGGTAGACGAAGTCCTCTCGCCGAGGCAAGTCATTTCGGGTCAAATAGTACCGCCGCCCTTTCCGTCGCCACTTGGGTTGTTATGCGTGGATGGTTTGTGCTGGCGAAATGGCGCGGTCAAGAGTTTCGTGGGGGAAGTTGTAAGCGGGTCGACGAGCATCGTCTATCTGGTGAAGGGGGGATGAGTGGGTGGGCGAGTGTCGGTGGGTTTTCCAACGGGAACCAGAGCTTTACCCCGAAGGCGTGTGGGTCTTTTTCACCAGCACCACCACCCACATTTCACCTCCGGCCTTTCTAGGGCCTCACTCTCGCCTCTCGGCAAGCCGACCATTTGCGGCCTCACGAGGTCAACTAGCACCGTGTGGAAGTTTCGCTTAACATGGCGTCAACCACCAACTGGGGAAGGGGGGGCGGGGAATCAAAGAAAGTGAGTCTGGAGTTACGTGACAGTAAGGTAAGACGCTGTGGCTTCCCGCTTGTCTCGCTTTGCTTGCAAAGGGGGGGGGGGGTGGTTTTTCGGCATAACTACAATTCAGCACAATTCAGGTCATAAAATAGCGAAGTTGGCACTTTAAATACGCAGATTCGAGCAGCGTAGGTGAGCGGAATTTGCGCATTCGACTTCACCGGTATTTCGATTTACCAGTTCCGCAATCAAAAAGTCGTCTCCTGCTCACGCCACTCATTTGGGGGCCATGGTGCTTGAGGTCGTAAATGCCGCGAGGGTATTTAAGGCGGAGTTTGTTGAGACGACTTCCAGCGGTGCTGACAGAACAGCGGTGTGCTGTCAAGGGCTCGTTAACTCGAATTGGTCCGTGTGGAGCACTAATTCGAGTCAACAGGGTCGTTGGAGTACGCCACTAACACCCGCTCTTCCAACCTTCTATCTCTCTATACGTCTATTCATCTATACGATTGATTGTTTTTGGCCCCAATGACCCGTTTCCATATTTGCACGCCCCATAGAAACTCCCTGGTAAAAGTTGTTATGCTATCAGATGCAGTGACGTAAGCATTGTTCTATAATTGACTCTTGATTTTCAAACTTGTGCATTTTGCTGTGCCATGTTCTTGTCGTAAGACATCCGCATGGTGGACTGACCGAGCCAGCATAGTCTTCAGACGAGAGGAGGATTTAGGCTTTCAGTTCAGGGTTGACAAGGCAATGGAAGCGGAAGAGCGACTAACAAGCCCAGGAAACAGCAAAAGAAGGATAAAAGAGGAACGAGCTTAAGGTGTCACAATATTGCCGTAAGATTCTGCGCAACGAACGCGTGGGAAAATGTGAACGCGCAAAAGACTCACGTTCGTTGACAAATAGCAAATAAATATAAATTAAGCATTTTGGCAATATTTAAAATTTATCAATTAATAAATATTATGTTTTTTAACGTTGAAATATTTATTTTTTTTAGCATGTTATTTTGGTCTAGTTTCAGCAAATATAAATTTTTTGTTTTACTATACAAAGGAAGTGTCCTAGAACTACGAGCACTTGTGCTCTTCAGTTAAAATTGCAGAAATTGATCGAATGTAAATAAATAGCCGTTACCGTCTCCTTGGATTATATCCACAGTAAGCACGCTTCCACATTTTTTGAATAATTTTTTACAGTTATTATTTCAGTATGATAAATTATTCTTATATCTGTTATTACTATCTTCAGCCAGGTGTGACAAAATTTTGTGTATTATTAATCCACTGGCCAAATAAACTGCAAAGAGACAAGTGGCCATACAATGCTCATGTTACTTATGCTTGCAGATATTGAACAATGGCGCATGTGCGAAATAATATGCAGGCAAATACAAATTACGACCCTGAGATCAAAATTCCGCGTTTTTCCTGTGACAATTCTAATACTGCCTTCACCAGCACTGTTAAATCATTTCTTCCACCTATTCAAATCGTCCAGGTTGGGGTAAGGTGCCCTGCAAGTGGTGTCGACGTAAGTCTTTGCCCGATTCTCTGGAAATTTCATACAGTTTCCCTAACAACTGCTGAATTTCTGATAAAAATTGTAAGCTCATGAAACACAAATTTGATGGGCTGTTAATACCATTATTTGGTGCTCGACCAACTTATATCCCTTTGTATTAGGTAAGCTCCTGAAGTTTTTGGCTATTTTCTATATACCTCCAAAACATACCTTTTTGTCAAGTTCCATATTGAATTTATTTTCTCTTACTGTTGACGATATACTTCATACAAGGGAAGAATCTGGTAGGATAATATTGCTGTTGTATTACCATGTTGGTCATGCATAGAAATTCCTTTTTTCTTTTCCTTGTGGGAGCAGTGGGCTTTTCACTGATTAAAATCCTCTGCTAGTTTTATGACTGTTCCGATTTATTCCCTTCTAAGTTTTGCATTTTTAAGATTAATTTAATCATATTTGGTAACAAACTTCTTTTATGTTAGCGAAACCACCGATCTGTAGTTACCAGACAATTTGTCGGACATTTGAGCACATTAAGAATGGGTGGGGCAGGGCCCGCACTCCCACGCATATCTCGGAAATTTCGTCTTATAATGCAAGCGAGTTTTAGGGAAAATCACATCTCATTGCTCGTCTGCTGTGTACCGAACCACCTAGTAATTAGGAATGCACCTTTTACAAAAATCCACCTGACCTCTTTCTCAGGCGAGCACTCGAAGACTGAGGGGAGGGGCTGGATGAAGCGCCGGTGTCAGCCACGCGGTGGAGGGGACTGTTTCAGCCTGCTGCGCTCACTCAACACTTATTCAGTACACCACGGGGCACGCTTGCGTGTGGCAGGTGGGCTTGCCACTGTGCACAAACCTGCCTGGAAGAGACACTGGAAGGATCGATTGTTGGCGTAATGACACAAACACGATCACAAAAGAAGTCCTCTGTGCATGCGATTAAGTGCATGAATGAGAGAGCCAGCGAGGGAGCGTGTGAGCGGGAGGTGAAGAGCGCATTATTTGCGTTGTCGCACGAGAACGGCGTCAGGTAGTTGGCTAAGGGCGTAACATCTCGATCCGTCTCTCTTCTCACACACACACACACTTTGGGCGCTGGCATCGGCGCGTTGAAGACAAATTGGGGCGTTGACGTGAGCACATTTGTCCTCATTCTCATCGTCTGGTAAGCAATGCAATCAAGATTTGGGTTGGAGGAGAGTGAAATGCGGTCCAACGACCGCAAAAATGGGGCTGTCACCTCAGTGTGCTCCACGCTTCGCCATCTCCGTGGAAAGGCGCTTATCGAGCAGTCAACGGCCTCCTCGGCTTTGCGAAATGTCTGCTGATGTCCAACGCCGCCGCTGGTGGAGGCGGAGAGCGGGAGGTTGGAGGAGACTCCTTCTCTCTTTCCCTTTCACCGTCTCTCACCTTCCATGGTTGAGCGGTAAAGTTTATAGCAAAATATCTTTAAGAATCGGAGAAAGTATTGTCTCGGAGGCGATGGCGGACTCGCTTGTTACACCCTCAATGGTGCTAAAATAATTAAGAAGTTCGCAGTTAATGTTGAAGCTAAAGTGGTTAGGCACGCACTTTTTAGGTTGCCACAAAGGGCTCTCCCGAGTTCCACCTGTGCTGGTAGAAGCTGTGTATTTGTGAGATAAGAATAGCACGAGTATGAAATGAGTAACGAGTCCAACGTAATAGGCTTGCAATGCGAGAATGTAAAAAGAAATTAAGTGATCATAAACAGCCGCGTAGGTGGAAGAGCAGACGAAGGGAAAGGCGTCTGCGAGAGGGACCCTGGCCCGAGGAAGTGGGGTACAGGAGGCTTCTGGTCCCGTGCAACGGAGAACGACTCCTGCGGCTCGAGGATGTCGAAGATAGATGTTCACGCCCGTCGGTTTCCACGAGCCAACCTGCTCCACTTCCAGTCACGACGTCGTTAGCGGCGCCTGGAGCCATATTAAAGCATGCATGCTCAACCGACTAAGAGAAAAGCCACGTCGAGAGTTCGGGAGGAACGACTGTGGCTCTGGTTCTGCCTCCTGCTCCTGCTGTGACTCTGGCTGGCACCGGAGGACGCATCAAAGGGCTTTGTGAGACGTAGGCGAGTCTCAAGTGCAGACGTCAGTCATTGCTGTTCTCGGGGCGACACCTGCACCTCGTCACAGGGACACTCATCTGCCAGGCGGCATGACGCAGCACGTCACGGCAGGGCACGACGGGGCAGGGCAGAGCGGAACAGAGCGGAGCAGGTGGAGTCGAGAGTAGGGTGTGGAAGTTACTTCGTCACCCAGCCAACTGTGCGTTTAATCACATCGGATAGGCAGAATCGTCCCCGTCCGCCACCACCACCTGCACCACCAACTCTCCTCTCGTCGAGGCCGATGTCTACATGGGCGACAAGACAAGTCGTTGTGCGGAGGTGGGACTGACGCTGTCTGTCTGTCCTCGGAATGCAAAATGGCTCCCTAAAATGGTCACATGACTGATTAGAAGCTCGTGTGAAGTGCAATACTTTGCTAAACTGAAAATGTGCTTGTCTTCTCGGCTCTGACTTCATCGGAGCGGCAGCCGTGACACTCGAGCTCGTCAAGACGTTGAGGAATTCGGTTGGCTACTCCACACAAAAGTATGGCATGCAGCCGAGGGCACAAGACCATCCGCAATGCCGATCAGCGGAAGTGCACGCGGCTGACCTCCACCACCTCCTGTTCGAACGAAATGAATGTTCCTTTCCCACGGACTTAATTCCGCCTTTGTCCGTCACCGTCTGAAGCCAAGACGACCTCCGGAAGTAAGACCGATGTAATCGACCTTGACTGCAATGACGTCACAGTCGGGAGTGCCTTTGGTTGCTGGGCACAGAGGAGGCAGTCGGAGCGAGAGAGTTCTTCGTGGGGAGCTCTGAATGCATTTGGATCCACATTCCACGCCTCCGCCCACCGCGAAAGTGGTACATCACCTCGGACTCTCGTGATGTTGACGCCTCGTTGCTGCGGCCGGACGCTTTCAGGCGTCGGCGAGGAAGGCTGGTGCGGTACCAGAGCCGTCCCAGCAAGTGGAAGGTGATTTGCTACCCCTCCCCTCCTCCCGTGCACAGCAGCGTCGTCGTCGGCTTGCATAGTGTCTGGAAACCGCGACGGGACGATGGCGATTCGCTCTCCTCCGTGTACAGCGGAATCACAGGGTCTCTTTCGATCAGAATAGGCGCTCGCCTGGTCATTTTCGACTGTCGGTTTATGTGAGCCTCTTCCTTTTGCCCTTCTCCCTTCAGGGTGGGTTAGCGATGGTTCTTAGCTGGGATCCACGCCTCAGAAGGTCGGGCAGTCCAGGCGGAGTAAAAGGAAGCCACAAAATTCCCCTTGAATGAAGCTCCTCGCCTAACGCAGTAAGAGGATTAGACCAAAGGGTATCGCCTAATTCTGTCAGAGGAATAATTAGAAAATGAGGATATGCATGCAACGGGAAGAAGTCGCACTTCTTCCCTCTGCCGGCTGATGGCGTGTTGGCATGGTCATTTGGCTGTTTGTCCTCTCTTCACTGACACATGCACAAGGCAAATTTTCCGCAATTCTCGAATAATTGCCGAGAAGTCTTTTACAACCTTCTCGGATGGACTGTCAACGTCTGGACGCGCCCTCGGGAGGGGGACAGGAGCCGAAACTGCCATCACACGGGCCTCCAGTCTTGTGGATATTGGCAGGACGAGATGTGCCAAATCTACGACTTGGCGTTGAGTCGAAGAAGAAGAGAGAGAGAGCGGGCGGATTAGCATAATGCAGTCGAGTGCCAAGTCAACATCGCACTTGGCGAAAAACGCCCCCACGTAGTGTGGAGCACGCTTTCCGGATGGAAAATAGCTGAAGGGTGGCAGCGTCACTGGCGCCGAGGCGTCTCAACCTGACCCTGTCCCGTCAAGGAAGTGGTCGGTTACACATCGCGTTTCGTGAGAACTGACCGATTTGGCGCTTTTCTGTCACCCGAGTTACAACCCCTCGGTGCCCGAGAGCGGGATCAGAGGAGACGACGTGGACAGTCACGTCAGCAAGAGGAAGACGCCATCTCAAGACCGTCAGACGGGATCGACAAGTCCTGAGCCGTGGAAATCACTCAGTGGAAGCGTAGAGAGTCTGGGCCGCCATTTCAGGCTTCTACGACCTCAGTTTCAACGCCCCACGTCAACTGGTCCTTCCTCCTCACTCCGCAACGTGCGTAGGCACCGCCGACCTCGCTGCCCTACCCGCCGAGCGCGTGGGAGTGGCGAGGTGTGAGCGAGCAGTGCCTTCTCACCGCCTTTTCAGACGTCACCGGTCGAGCTACACGGCTGAGGACCTCGAAATTACGCAACTCAAGTGTCTTGTGACTCAGTTTATTGCCTCAAGCGTTTAATCACGACGTGCGTGGGGCCGCCACTTCTCGCGTTTTACATACTCGTTCGACGCCAATCGCCTTTCGCGTGCCTCATTTGCGGCCTACAAAGGTGAGAGTTGATCGGGTGGAAGACGACGCGTTAGACGAGCTGGAAGACCCAAAGCTTGCCGGAGGCGTCTGCTCCGGCCGTTCGCCGACTGCAACGTCGAATTTCTACCGAGTAATATTACTCTCCCGCTGACCAGGGCAGCAGCTAGAACCAGAATCAGAGGCAAATCCAAAGGCGAGGCGAGGCGAGGCGAGGCGTCTCATCTTCGCCTCGGTGCTGCCTAACTTTCGACGGGCTTTTCTTGTAGTCGATGGAGCATGTGTGGTCGAAAGTGGCGCTAGGCGCCGCTGAGGACGCCGCGAGCGGAAGTGAGGCGGGTTGGCTGAGCGGAGGCCAGTTGGTGTGGACGTCGGAGTCGTCCCACTTTAAAAGGAACCGCCAACCTCCTGCTCCCAATCCTCCGACGCGCAGTCACACTCACACAATCCTTCTTCTTAGTTTCCTTACCACCGGTTTACACAGATCTCCTCTCGATTGTTGGCTCCGCACTGCTCTGCGTCTTGAGATCCTACCGCGTCGTCACAACGACGAGCACCGTTTTATCCACCTCATCCTTCGCCCATTCCTCCTCCTCATGGTAATCGTCACGATCCCCATTTCCCGTGTACAGGAGCTCCGATATCCGAATTCCGTTGAGTCCATTCCTTAGTGGAAGCCTGGACTCTCCAGATGACGGACTCTACTTGAGATTGAAGACATACTGAAGAGGGGAATAGGGGAAATTTGACTTGTCCTCGCTTTCCACAGCCTTTTTGTCCACTTCAACTCGCCCACCTCGCTGAGGCAATATCGTCTAACGCGCGCTTGCCTGTCTCTCTGTCCCCGTACACGCAGAACATTTTCGTGGTAGAGTCGACCGAGAGCGTGGGCAGCCTACGCCGGCTCGCAGTGTCGCGCAGCAAGTTGGACATCGAGGAGGCCATCAATTTCGGCCTTTACCTGCCGCCACAGGACAACAAGATGGGCAAATTCCTGGAGGAGGAGCGCCCGATTGCCGACTACCCCATACTGCTGCAGAGCGGTGGTCGTCGTAGTCGAGACACCGATGAGACCGTCTCCACCGCTACCGCCACCGCCACCAATGACCAACAGAATAGCCCCGACTCGGGAGTTGGACAGGAGCCCTGCTGGCTTGAGGTGAGTGTCTCTTCGTCCTGCAAATCGCTCGGTTCCGGTGATTTACCTGACTAGTAGATTTGTCGACTGAACTTGTCTGGCGTAAAACGTGGTGTAAAGTCGTGTCGCTGCTTTCGCTGTCCGGACGAAGGCCACGCAGACACTCCGTCGTCATCCCAGACGCAGGGGAGCCACCCCGTTGAAAATCCACTGGTAGACAACAAAATCTCCGCGGGTAGCACACAGGCGTACGGTGGGGGCGAATGGGAGTCTCTTCTGCTCCCTCGAGAACCACCAGACAGCCACTGACGCGGTTCAAGCGGTCGTCCGGTTTGCCTTTACCAGTTGCAAAGTCGCCGAGGTGAGGAGCCACGTGGTCTTGTGCAACGAAAAGGAAATGCGTCTGGTTAGCTGTTCGAGAGGACGGCATTTCTCCACTCGTCGTCGGCTTCGCATGTGGAGAGGAAAGATGCCTCCTTTCGTTCTCTTCCTTTCTCACGAGGTGGTGGGAAATCCATCACTGTGTGGGGTGAGAGACGAGGTGATGGGAGGATGGTTGAGCGCAGTCGGCTGTCCACGCGATCTGCTGCAGACTGGACTTGGAGGCTGCCTTTCGTGTGGCACGAATGGTAGCCGTGGACGATCGCATTCACGGCACCGCTGTGAAATGGGGTCAGAAGAGGCTGACTGGGCTGAATGGTTCCTTGTCGCACGAAGTTATGACGATGCCAACGCCCTTCACAGCCAGTAAAAAAAGCGTAGTGGAAGGGGCATTAACCGCCAAGTCGTCTCGAAGGGATTCGTCTACCTTCTCGTCTTCGCTCGGCTCGCGAGTGTCGGATGACTGTCAGGGTGTAGAAACAAACGCCATTTCGCAGAGCTTCCGCCCTGCGGCAGCACATTCGGCTGTCAGGGCCCGCTCCCGCCCTGTCCACCCGACACCCAGCCCGACCCGGGCAACGACGAGGCTGCTGTCCGCGGAGCCCGGCGCAAAGTGCTAACCTGTTTATTCTATGTCTCCATTTGACTGTCTGCTTTTTTACAAAATCTCTTCAGCTAATCTTCAAGGCTCGAGTCGACTCCGACGACCTTTTCCACCAGTCCACAATAAAAAAGTTGAAAACAAAGGTGAGGCTTTTTTTCTCTGCCCTAACACACTCTCTCACTTGCACACTTAACGAGTTAGTTGTCTTCCAGCCAGGCTGTCCACCTCCCTCCCTCCCTCCCTCCTTCCCTCCTCTCCTCCCACTTTCCCTCCCCCCGGGTTAGCGCTCGTTTAACGTCGCTTTTCTACACTTGCCTGGCAATTTTCTTATTCCCCGACTGCACGTATGTCCATCCTACTGTCCTACCGACGTTCACACCGCGCAGCTGGCATTAGAGCGTCCCATAGCCGCAGAGTGGGGACGAGAGCGAACCCTCTTTTCACCTTCTGTCCGCCTCTTCACATCGTTCGTCGCCAACTTCTCAGGACAGGCGCTTCGAGGCTCGAGGATAGGGTGTCCAAAACGGCTGCCAAGGGATCTGTCGAGCTTCTCTTGGCCACGGCATTCGCCGGCTGTGTTGAAGTGCGGCTCGTCTCTACCCCAGGGGAGAACTTCTCCGGGAGACTGTTCTTCATTTCCCCATAGTCCGATCCCCTCCCCCCAAATACTAGCGTTAAGAAGTCAGGAATACCGACTCCCCGTGGATCGGAATTGCCTTTGCTGGTCCTTTCAACATCCTCCCTATGGCTTTTCACTTGCCTATGGGCGAGTAAGGCAGAAACCTTTCCTCTCAGCTCTGCAGCTGTCAGTTCTCAACACGATGGTCTTTCGGGACCCGGTCTCTGACCGGGAGAAAATGTTTCACGGGCAAGAATGATGTCGGCCATCGGGAGAGAAATTGGCTGGACCTGCGCAATTCTGTATAACCACTTCCTCAGGCTCAAAACGATGGCAACGTGTCGAGCTATTCGAGTAACCATGGATGAAGGAGATGGAGGAAGAGGGCAGTGAATCTGTTTCACCTCATCTTTTTAGATCAATCAGGGGCGTTTCATGGACATAGTACGGAGTGGTGATGTCAAGGGGATTATGAAACTCCTTGTCAGAGGATTTGACCCGAACTTCTGGTTCCGAAAGGACGGAGGTACGCTAATGCCTTATTAATTTGGTGCACTTTCTTGCCTCACGTTGTGTGGCGAGGCGTAAAAGTTGTCGAAATTACGCAAACACACACATGCACGCACGTACGCACGACAACACGTGACCGTTGAGCTTCACAATGGTTGGTGCCCGGCGTGAAGGTCACTGGATTTGATTGGCTTCTCCTCCAGGCTGAGTAGGAAGGTAACAATCCACTTTCTCATTCGAAGTATAACGGCCGAATGCCAAGATCGTTTACCTCCTCCCATATTCTATATCTCCTGTCCCAGCAACGCGACTTAGTAAATTCTTTTGTAGTCTACAATGCTAGAGGAATGCGAGGGAATGAAATGCGCCGTAAAGATAATTTTGGTGCCGGGGGAAGGAACCTTATAGGCACAGATGAGGGTACACTGCATGCAGACGGTTCTGGTTTTTTGCTTGAGCCCTAAAAACCAAGAGGATCCTGAGCGACAACATGCTACTGAATTCGCAGATAAGTAGCGCCCAAACCCTGGAGAATTTAATTGGCGCAGGCTAATTATGCCCATCGATAGAAGGCTCACTCCACAGTGAAGAAGCATTTTAAGCGCGTAAAATAACTGGGTTGTCATGATAAGGGTGTTAATAGCAGATATTAAAAAGAGTTCATTCCCCATCCTTAGGATTAACAACTCATTTGGTCACAGGAAACTCTACTCGGTGACCTAAGTTTCTACCCACCTGTCACATGTTCCTTCTTCTTCATCCACGATAACAGAAGCTCCAATCACGGCCGCAGCGACCCTCACCAAGCCCCGTGAGGTGATCATGGCCCTGGTCGAAGGCGGTGCCCACATCGACTTCCGAGCCCGTGACTCCCACACCGCCCTACACCGCGCTGCCATCAACGGCAACTACGAGGCGATTATGGTGCGACTTTTCCTCCACTTCGTTGTTAAATGCTGTATTAAGTGGATCGGTAGGCAGGCAGGCTGCCTTTTTGCGGTGCATGGCAGTCAGTATAGCCGAATCGCAAGGCATTTCGTTTGAACAAAAAAAGAGGGTGACAATGACACCACAGCGATGCATTCAAAGGACGGGAAATTGGTCGTGGCAAGGATCTCCGAGGAAAGTATTTTTTTTTTCAATTGGTGATCCCACCTCCTAACTTTTCATAACAGCTTCCACAACCACGGAGAAGTTTCACTACACGAGGCAGAATAAATTGGTGGAAGTCTGATTAGTTAGGCCTCATTTGAGGCGGCATCTGCTCCATTAACTTGTGCATTTCACTTTGGGAAATGAACACGGCCGCCTCAGGGGGTTTTTGCACACTTCCAACAATCAAGAAATGGGCGCCGTCCCGCCTTTGTGGACGTCGACGCCGCAACGAACTCTACAAGTGTGTAATACGATTCCCCGGGGCGCCAAAATATGCGTACAGGAGAAACGAATTCCTTTTTTTACCTGAAGTGTGACGGTTAAGTGCGCAATTTCGAGGAGGAGAAAAAACAAGGAACTCGAATAAGTGAAAAAAGCAAAGACGCGGTGAAGCGGAAGCTGGACGGATGACTGAGAAGTGCGGTTGCCTCACGGCCAGGCGGAGGCGGAAGCGCAGGAGAAGGGAGGAATCGAATTGCCTGTCGAGCAGCGACATCGTTTCCAGTAATCCTGGCCAAACCGATGTAGGACGATTGCTCTCGTTGAATCGGTGAAATGTACAGAATTCGTCCTGTAGAGAAGGCGCTTACCGGGGCCGTCACTGCACTTGCTCTCGTCCGTCCAGCCAGTTAACATAGGCCTTCATCCCTGTCAGAAGAGCACTTCTCTTTCTAGTCAGCGTCAATGCGATCAGCGCATTCTCTGGCTCTGAGAGGAATAAGCATGTCATGCAATGCCTTGCAGACCCTGTTGGACCTTGGACAGAACCCCAACTGCAGGGATTCGAAAGGCCTCACTCCGCTCTACTACGCCGTCTCGACGGACATCTCGGCGCGCTGCACCCACGCCCTCCTCTACGACTACGCCATCCTCGGGGTGGAGGATGAGAACGGCTTCCAGGAGATCCACCAGGTCCTTCTTTTCTCCCCTCTTTCCCCCCCACCACCCCTTTCTTCCTGCCTTGTGCACACGTGGCGAGGCAGATCTCGGCCCCTTTCAACGCCTCCTCATCACTCTAGTTTTGGCCTGTGTTGAGCATTTCGACGGAGGTTCCGCGGCCACTTTAGTTAATTCACAGTCCCGCTCTACAGCCTGTCAGACTACCACGGTTTCGTGAGGTTTTTTTTGTCGCTTCGGTCGTTGATTTCGTCTTCCCATCCGCACTGAGAGAGGCTGGTCTTCTCAACGGTTCCTCCGCATTCCTCGGCAATGAACCTGAAGTCCTCTAATCACGGATGAAGGTGTAGAGGGGAGAATCCCCCGTGCGCCTCTTCCGTCGATCTCCGCTCGCGTGAACGGTGTGGCCTCCGCCTCGAGGGGCTGGCAAGGAGTTGCTGTTTCCTCTGTCCGGACGAAGGCCACGCAGACACTCCGTCGTCATCCCGTGTGTAGGACTTCCCCTTCGCCCCCTGTGGCCACGTTGTGGGCGCCAGACGCAGGGGAGCCACCCCGTTGAAAATCCACTGGTAGACAACAAAATCTCCGCGGGTAGCACACAGGCGTACTGTTGGGGCGAATGGGAGTCTCTCTGCTCCCTCGAGAACCACCAGACAGCCACTGACGCGGTTCACCGGTCGTCCGGTTTGTCTTTTACCAGTTGCAAAGTCGCCGAGGTGAGGGGGGGAGGAGGGGTGGCCACGCGGTCTTGTGCAACGAAAAGGAAATGCGTCTTGTCCATGCTCTGCCCTGGTTAGCTGTCGAGAGGACGGCACTTCTCCACTCGTCGTCCGCTTCGCATGTGGAGAGGAAATATGCCTCCTTTGTTTCTCTTCCTTCCCCACTCGGTGGTGGGAAATCCATCACTGTCGTGGGACGAGAGACGATGTGATGGGAGGATGGTTGAGTGCAGTCGGCTGTCCACGCGATCTGCACGAATGGTAGCCGTGGACGATCGCATTCACGGCATCTCAGCGCTTTCCTCACGTTCCTCGGGGGTAAGGGCGTAGAAGGGGAAATCCTCGGTAAGCCTCTTCCGTCGATCCTCCACCGCTGTCTCGCGCTTTCCATTAGAGACCGCTCCTCCCCTCACATGGACGGTGCACCCTCGCTCTCGAGAGGCCGACCAAGAATTCGCACTTCCCTTCCATTGAAACACAAAGACCCCTCGGATTATAAAAGAGTTTGGTAACCCGCTGTTGACTAAGACGTTCTCGGTTGGAGCCATCGTCAGCAGTTCATGGGAGCGGAGGTGGGCAGTCCCCTCATCGCGTCGTAATTCGCCTGACGCCATCATCACCGGCAAAATTCGTGAGAGGCGAAATTGCACCTCAGTTAATTACCGCATTTCCCTGACTTAACGAGCTCGTCTCCACCGCGAGTTGAGCGATGTGACCACCGAAATGACTTCTCACACCGGTGGGAGAGTTGGTACAGCTGACGGCCGAGTTAATCGTCTCACCTTCGGTGTGAACCCACCGGCACGCGGTGCGCGTGGTGTTTGAGGACACGGAGGCCGCAGAAAGGCGTCAAATGCGAGAGCCACTCGCGTCCGAACGGCTGACCGGCCATCACGGACCTCGTCCACGTGAGTGATCGTTCGAGACTCCTCTGACCGGTCTTCCTGCTCCGACACGGTAGTGACAAAGTCGTCTTGCGCAGAACGATCAACGCCAGTTTGTGGAGAGTTGAAGGCGGTGGAGTTGAGCCTCGTTGTGTCCCCGTCTGGTACGTATTCTATGGATGCACCGTCCAAGTCTATCCCAGAGGCTCTTCTTCCTACGTAAGCTTAAATGTCCACGTGCGCATTCCAATCTTGATCGTCCCCGCGGCATCGTCCTTTCCCCGACCTCAAAGAGTCTCACGCAGAGCCACGTCATGTCCGTGGCACTTTCTAATACGACAACGACTTCCGACACCAGGGAACACTAACCCTTCGGGGCGGCGTTGAATGGCGGAGATAACGACACCCTTCTCCAACGGAGGTTGAAGCCTGTCGGAAGAGAAATCGGCTTCTCACACGCGTACTGCGTGTGATTCCGAGACCCTTCACTCCCCGAATCGGAGCCTGTCTGGGCGTCATAGTGAAGGCTGTGAAAGCGCATTTCCGGTCCAACATCGGATCCCGTGAGAAACGAAGGCAAGAGATTTGGCAGTACAGTTGTTCGCCTATCCTCAATCCGTCGTTCGGTGGTGTCTTTGCGCTGAATGAACAGGATCTTTCTCAATCGAAATTGTCGCTTCCTCTCCTTCCACACCGTCTCGTCACCGCCTTGAGGGGAGTTGAGAAAAGAGCCTGTGGAACGCGAAAACTTAGTCTCCAGCGTCTTGGTTGTCATTGTCGTCGATAATCTCACAGAAGTTGACTGGACGAACATTTATACCCCTTCCGGGCAATTTTGCAAGATCGCGTCCCGCCTCTACCTCTTCCACTTCCACAACCGCTATTCACTGCATTTGAGTGGACGAGTCAACGTCGATTGACGTCCACCTCATTCATTCTAACAAGCATAAGACCATCGACCCCTCTTTTCTGAGTGGTGTTTTTGGGTTCTGGGGAAGTTGTAGGGACTGCCAGAATCGGCATCTCCGAAGGAGTGCCCAGCCGAGCCGCCCGAGCAGCGTGTCGAGGCGGGAACGGGAGACGGGCCCCATCTTCACCGCGGAATATTCAACTCCACTCACAGTCTGTTTGGCCTTTCTCTTAGGCCTGTAAGGCGAATCGTTCGCAACATCTGGAGAATCTCATCGCCTACGGGGCAGACTTGAATGCTCGCACCCGGCGGGGACAGACTCCGCTGCATCTGTGCGTTCGCTTCGAGGCGGACGCCTGTCTGTACCAATTACTGCTCCGCGGCGCCGATCCGAATCAGTTGAACGAAGACAACCAGACACCGCTGGAGTACGCCCTTCTCATCAACCGCAACGAGCAGGCTCACATTCTGCGCACCTTCAATTCCGCCAACGTTGGTAAGGTGGACGTAGTGGCGACTAGGAAAGTGCTCTTCCCCCTACGCCAGCGAGCTGTCCACCTCTGCCACGCAGTTCAGCCTTTGCAGAACATGCCTGGCGCATTCACTGGTTTTAGGGGAGCGTCGACTAGGCCCCCGTTGACTGAAATGCCTCCCGACTTGGGTCACCACCTCGTCCCAGCCTCCTTCGGTTCTCGTCTCATGTGGTTTCTTTTAATTGCAAGACACTTTCTCTCCACTCTCTCATCTGCGGCTTCGCATTTGCGTCGAATTGTTTCCTCTAACACCTCGTCCCTTCGTCCAGCTCCGCTATGTCAGTCAAGTAGCCGGCGCCTTGCAGTGTTTCCCCTCGACATCGCGGAGTACATGTGACAATGTCGGAGGCTTTTCCCGTCAACATCGCAGAGTTGTCTGCCACGAGGAAAAGCCCCATTCGTCTCCCATTAGGAAATGAAATCCCATCGGTGTTACTGCCCAGCTTCAACAAGTCATTCAGGCGTGATGCATGGGGATTTTGGTCGCGAGGTTGCCTAAATCAGGCCAGCAGACTTAACCTGGTGGGGCAATCGCCTTCCCTTCAGCTTTAAATTCTCTACTCTGCGGTAGCTGTTTAGCTTATGGCGGATTCGAGGAGGGGATTTGCGGGTGGTGGGCAGCCTTCTACTGTCTGGGCACCGCCCCCCCCCCACCCCAACCCGCGCGTGTGACGTGAGGTCTACATCCGAGTTGACCTCCTCTTTCCTCTCCCCCAGTCCCCATCCGGGAGGCCCCAAGCTACAACACAGCCCGTCGACCAATGGTGAACGGTCCACGGGGTGCTGTCGCCTACTCTATGCAACACCGAGCGTCGGAGACGCGCATCAACACGGACAATGGCGCTCTCTACTCGGGCATCCTCTCGCCGGCTGAGAGTCTCTTCTCCTCCGATCGGATATCGGTGACGAGTTTCGGCCCATCGTCCACCTTCGCTACTAACAACGTGCCTGCCTCTCTGCCTAGACGTAGTCGGTCCTTAAAGAACATCTACCACCCGAAAAACGACGAATTTGCCCTCAACGAAGTTGAACCGCCCCGACAAATCGGTGGCACGCCAAAGATGACGAAGTTCAACGTGCATGAGGGTTAGTCCGAGGCGGTCCTGGCCCCTTCTGTCTGGCCACGCCAGTTCAAAATTTCTTTTGTTTTCTTTAACCTGATGGTCACGTGCGTCACTGAGCGTTCCCTTGCCAGAAGATGCTCTCTTTCGGACAGGTGAACACAACCCTTCCCGCGTTCTTCCATCCTGGCTCCATTCTTAAACCGATCCACCTTTTTATCCATCTAACTGTCCATTCATTCATCCATTCCACATCTGTTTCATCCTCCTTCGGGGAGTGTGTCTGGAGTGATGTAGACGACGACCAGCTTACCGTCACCAGACGTCGCTCTTACGCCGTCGAGGACCTGCTGAAAGACAGTTGCGAAGACGCAGTCTCTTCATCGTAGACTGTGACTGGAGGGTTTTCGTCTGTCTGAGAGCATGAGGACGGGGGAAGGAAGCGTTCTCGTCTCCTTTCCCTCCGCTGTTCGTAGCGCCAGCTTTTAACGTCCTTGGGCGGCCGGTGGCATTGACGTCGGCAGTCGATGACTCTTCTGACTACAGCGGAAGTCACTTCCAGACATGTCTTCCTCCCACCGCGCCAGTGACTGCGGTTATTTGCCCCTGAAAAGCAGTGCAGAAATCACCATTGCCTGCCGATCAATGCGACTGGCTGGTCTGCCGTTCTCATGGGCGGAGATGCCACTGCCGCCCGCTGTCATTGTCATGTGCCCCACGCTGGGGTGGGCATCCTGAGTTTAATCACCTCGCAATCGGATAGGTTTATTCTCCTCCGGAACAGAAGAAGGAAGCGTTGAGAGTTTCACATTTACAGCCTGTCGCGAAGGCTGGACGAGTGCCTTGTCAATCGGTGTACATTTTGCACTGGCACACAACTCTACAGCTTGACAACCCACAAACACCCTCACCTTTGCATCAGGAATTGCTAGCTCTCAAATCGTCCAACTCCGTTTTGTCTGCCTCTTCCAACGATCATTTACGTCATCTTTCTTTCTTTTACAAGGTCACTACCAAAATATTGCAACTCCAAACCGATTGTCATCAGCGCTATCGTAAGTCTCATCTGCCGTGTTTTGGTTTTTTCATTCCTTACCTCCCTACTCTTAACAAATTCGGTAGCCTTCTTGCGTAGAAGCCTGTCTTATGATAGCGCCACCCCTCCATCCGCCCCCCAACTTCCCACCTCGGCGACGGAAAGCCTGAGGGTATCATGTGCGTCTTGTTTACTTCTAGCAAAGTCCACGATGAAAAGACGCACGTCCGCACCGTGGCTATGCACAAGAGTTCCGAGGGTTTTGGCTTCACGCTGAACGGCATTCCGCGTAAGTTGCTTCGACCTCTCTGCATCGAGGACCGCGTGTGCGGGGCGAGGACCAGCCTCCGCCCTTCACCTGCTGTGCAGTCACCTCTAAAACAGCATGACACCAGGGTCGACAGCACAACTGGGTCGAGATCGAGGCGATGAGACGAGATAAAGCCCTACGTCTTCCTTCTAAGCTCACGTAAATAAGTAAACAAACAAACAAATAATCACTTGTTGCCTGAATGGAGCGGCCACTCGGTTGGGACACCCCCAGCCACGTATATGTTAGCCTCGAGGGGCTCGAGGCCTCTTCCCGGGTAAAAGACCTTTACGCCGGCCAATCTGGGACCGAGAAGGGGAGGGGAAGTGGTCGATCTCCCCTACACTTCTTCTCACGACTTTTGTGGCCAAATTCATAATGTTTTTATGGTGTATTACTCCCTTTTGGCTTTTGTTGAGATACTTGTGAGCGAGGCCACAGCATGTTGATTTAGAAGTCGTCTCCTTTGTTTGGTGCCGCGCCTTGACTAACTGACAAGACATGAGTACTCGCGCGACCTCCTGTGACAGCGGGGTGGGTTTTTGGTGTCCATGCACCAGACAATAATGAGACCGCCTTTATGATTCAAAATGTGTTAAATATTTTTGCGGCTCTGAGCAGGAACCACTTTCGACAACATGATGTCCTCACGCAGAATACTTTTGGACAGTTTTACGAGGCAATGGGGAGGCAGACCATCATCCACTTGCTCGAGAAAACCGGGCCTCTTGTGTTGGAAAAAGCCCTCATCGTCAGTTGGAATACTGGAGGTGTTCAAAAGTTTCAGTATACTCGCCACAAGCGCATGGTGCGCGGCTCTCAGGTTCCAGAAATCCTCGCTTTGTCATTGGTCCGATCGACAGGGATGACCTTGAGATGCAGTCTCTGTGGTCAGGTTTTAGGAGTTAAGAAAGAGATAATTGTCACCAATTGAGAGACAACGGTCCACCCGCTACCCGACGACCGAAATCTAGGAGCCCCAAAGTCCTTTGCTTTCCCACACTCTTTTCCTGACGTTCGAAACTCTACAGACAAGAATTGGGCAATTTAGACACCGAACCGAGAGATGATGGGGATGAGTGAACACGTCCACAGAGTTAGCCGCAGTCTTCCTCTCATCACAACGAACCGCGTCCGCAAGGTCGTCGCCAGTTTGGATGGGGCCCGGGAAGACAGAGCGGCGCTAACCTGGCGGTTCATTTTCCACCATAGCTACTTCGACGCAGGTCGAATTTCAATTGTACTGACTTCAAATTTTGCGTTATAACACGAAATTATGTGATATTTGCGGCTTTGAGGCAGCCTGGAGACGTGAATACTCTCGTCCCTCCTCGATTGCACCGCATTTCGTCGGGTCGTCAGGGATGGGCGGGACGCAGTGAGGTCAGGGGAAGTGGGTCTCATACTCGGCCCACCTGAGGCGTAGGAGACCGCCTCCGGCCCACTTTGGTCGGGGGAGTGCAAATGGCCGCTTTTGGAGGCGGACACCTTCGTTTTGTCCAACTTTCCCGACTTTCGGCTCTCTTGCCTCGCCCCTTCGAAGTGGTTGGGTTGGTGGGCCGTGGGCCTCTCCCAGTGGATCCCTCGATTACTTCGTATCCTAACCTGACGCCTACCTAGAAGTCTGGCCGGCCAACTTGACGTCTAAGCATTCTTCTTCTACATCAGGGAAGGCTCTCCTCCGACACGATCGACAGCCGTTGCCAAACACCCCGTCCAACCAGTACTTCTCCTCCGTGGTCCCCGGGGGTCCGGCCGATCGCGCGGGTGTTCGAGAAGGCGATTACGTCCTTGAGGTGCGTTGCTTTTACTCTCCCTCGTCTTCTTCCAATTCCCGGCCTCTGGTGGTCCCCGGACAGTGTACAACTTCATTCCTCCTGGTTGACTTCTTATTGAATAACTACTCGCTCACAGCAGGATTTCCTCCTATCCGGTGTAGTCGTCTCATGATCTTTTTAACGCATAGTTTCTTTCGGTCACTAGCCGGAAAACTAGGAAATTATTGTCATGGCCACACAATGGTCCGAAGTTGAAGGGAGCGCCTAGAAGTCCCGCCTCAGCCGGCCACTATACTTTTCCCGAAGCCTCCTTCCCATTGCCCATTTCATTCATGACGCGCGGTGTTCACGTGAGGCCTGAGATCAAGGCTGAAGCGCTCTGACACGTCACCCGTAGTCTGATTGTCTAGCATAATCGGCCACTTTTCAAGGTCACGCAGGTCAGAGTCGGCAAGAGAATTCAGCCTTCTTTGATGATGTTGAGCAACTACGAAAAACACTTCCTCCACGGAAGGCACCGGGCTGCAGAATCCACATTTAGTCTGTGGAAACCCGATCAAGCGAGGCATACTTGGGCGAGTCTTTCTGCCCTTTTTCCACGACTCCCACTCTATGGCCTGCAATGTGACGCTCTTGGCCCTCGACCCCGTGGTCTAAGCTCCAACTCACCACGCCTAACTACATTCTTCCCTTCCCTTGTTGTGCCTACATTACAGATCGACGGTTACGACGTGACAGGCGTGTGCCACGAAGACGCGGTGGGGCGTATTAAAAATTGCGGCGACTCACTTTTCATGCGAGTGATGTCGGTGTACAGGCCCTCCACGCTGCGCCAACCGGACGGACGGGCAGGTGGTTAGCTCCGTTGCCACGTTTGGATTGTTTGGAAATTTACCCTTCTCCATTAAGACGCCCAATGCGGCCGATAAGCCGCAATTGGCAAAGAAGGCGGTGTCGAGTGCGAACACCTTGCCCTTGATGACTTTGGTCCAGAGCATGTCACTTTTACCATTGGTTGAGATTTTCACCTGTTTAGCCTGTGGGGGGTGGGTCGAGTCGGTTTAAACTGCCCGCAGGTTTTTCACCAATGGGATGGCGCGCCGCCTTTCCACCAATCAGCGGCAGATACGAGCCTGAATGGCCTCGTCACCAAGGCTTCTATCGTTTGTGTGACTAAACCCCTCAATGCATGTCTCACCTCAGTGGACGCGAGAGGAGATCCTCACGTGACCGACCTGGGCTGCCTAGTCGACAGTGTCATTACGCAGACGCCGAGCGGGGCCCAAGACGGCTGGAGGATGCGTCCGCGTTGTTGTGGGGCCAGTTGTGTGTCGTAATCGTGAGAATTCAAAGGCCAAACTTGGTGACTCTACATGTCACCGAGGTTTTAGTCCCTGAGTCTAAAGCCCAGAGGATGACCTGACAATCTTCGGGGACAAGAAAAAATAGAATGAAATTGAGACTGTTTTCCCACGTCTTAACCCCACCAATTGAATACCTCGAGAAAGACGCCTAGACACGACGTTTTTGAGACGTTTATCTTCTGCTCTTCCCAGAAATGGCTCAAATTTCGCTGAGTTCAAAGAAGTTGATGCGGAGACCCGTCATCAGCGAGCTCAATGGCTGCAGTAGCAGCAGTGAAAATGAAGACAACGCGGGTGCCGCCTCCTCCATCACCAGCAGAAACCCACCCGACGTGTTGACAGGCTGCCTACAAAAACGCCGGACTCCCCTGGCCATGGAGGAGCGCGGAAATCGCACTCTAGCCGAACGCGCTCGATCCTCTGATGTCCGCAAGGAGACGCCCCAACTGCACGCCACCTCGCCCGCCGAGAATTACAAAGAGCGGGTCTTTGTGTTTGTGGAGATCGACGGAAAGGCAAGTTCACATGTCGTTGCTTGAAAAAGCCGCTCCAATGCGTGTTCTGCACGTAGGACCTGCGTCTGTCTACGCCTCAGGGGGTGAATCTCCCAGTGGTTCCATTTACCGTTGTGTAGCCTCAGTGAAATCGAATGATTTCGCATGCATCTAATTTAAGGCCGCGTGGACGGTATCGCCCGACTTCACCTTCTAATAACTGAGTCCACCGTCGAGACTACATCAGTAATCTTGTCGTCGTTGCTCCTCCTTCGTCCACGTGTTTGTTCGACTTATCTTTAAGGTCCGTCACTGTTATTCTGCACCTTTCAGACTCGAGCCGTGCCCGCAGAGGCGTCGCGAGCCTCTCAACCCATTCCTCGAAGCAAGAGCGCAGTCCGATTCGCAGGTGACTTTTCGCCTCACCCTACACAGCCTCTAAACCCTAAAATCCCCCAGTGTCCCCGAAGTGTCTGTCCTTTTGTTTCCCTTTAGGCCATCAAAATACGTCTCCGTCGATGGAGAAGAGGTGTAGTTACAATTCGGTGAGTTTGCCTGCCCCAGACTGTCCGGCTCGCACTTCCCCGCCCCTCCAGCCTTCCCGACGCAGAAGTTGCGTCTGACCACGGCTACTTCGAAGTGGACCCTCCAGAAGATCGGTTTGGCTAGACTATACCATTGTCTAGACTGTGATCTAGTTGCCATGTCAACAGTCGCCTCTTAGCGCACGGAAGCAAATAAGTAGGAGGGTAGGACAAAGGCGAGGAGAGTCGAGACAATCGGTGTTTGTGGCGGCCGACGACCAAGGAATCTTCACATCGAGTTAATGCTCCTCGTGCAGGCGGGAGATTTGAGGGGTTAAAAGTGACTAGTTGCCGTGGTAGGCGCCTTTCTGAACCCATCGGCGTGCCTCCTCGAGGCCACTAAACCTCCGTCTTGAACAACGCCTTACAGTCGTCCGAGCAATGCGCCGCATTTCCCTCTTCACTGTCACCTCCTGGCCGCAGAGACTCATGCTCCGCCTTCCCGTAGCCCCCATTTCTCTCGCCCCGAGAATCTGGTGTGGAGCGAGGAGGACACGACTCATGTTGCGCCTCAAGTCAATCAGCCTGTGACCGAGAGCCTGCAGAGCTGAAAATGTGCCGCATATAATTCCCTCTCTCAGCCTCTCACCGTCGCCTCCTCCCTTGAAGAATGTTGTCTGTCATTGCTTCTGCACCGACTACTCATCTACTCCCGTTGTTATTCCAGAGTTCAGACGCGGACAACAACCCCTCCCCCTACGCCACGTCAACAATCACCATTGGCCGGAGTAATTGGGAGAAATCGAGGAGCCTCTCTCTTGACTGGCACGAAAGTGACGAAGACTCCTCCACGGCCACCAGAAAGTCGCGTCGCATGGGCATGCCAGCTGGGGTTCTTCGACAAACTGACGACGCTAAGGATGCTGAAGTGAATACGACTGATGTCGTTAATGTTGACGATGTCGATGAGGAGGATGATGGGAGAATGGCGCAATCGTTTGCGGAGAGGCGGAAGTTGAGGGCGGAAAATTTACGCAGCTTGTCACAACTGAGTAGGTGATTTGTGTCTTTCTGACAGGGATTTGAGAGGTGAACGAGGAGGTGAGCACATCCGCTATGGTATGATAAAAAGATGTAGCGATGGGGGTTTTTGCCTTCGTGCCAAGAAGAAATCTTTAAAGGTCGCATTTGTCAGGCCTATGTCGATCTCGTCGGCAAAGTTGTCACCCCACTTCGGTGCGCTATGTTGACCGATTGGTGAGCTCCTAGCCTATTGTGGTCCCCCTTCTAATCGGCCTGATGAATGGCGTCAGGGCAGGGTCAAAGGTTAAAAAGGTGGCCACTCTGACTGGTTGCTGAAATCATATTAGTAGCATTACGGCATCGTAGGGGATATGTACTGATTTTTGGACGCGGAATTTGCGGGGAGCCCACGTTTCTTTGCCTTTCAATGCCTCTGCGCCCTCTCCTAACGCCGAACGAGGCGCGTGAGTGTGGGAAACTATGTCCTCCTGGGCGGTTCGGCGCCGTTGCGACCTGTTCCGCGAGGCTCCGGGGCCTGTTGAGCAACGACGCGTCTGGAGGACGCCTTAGGCGTCCGAAGAAGGGAGCAAATGGTGGCCGCGTAGGCATTCCCAAATCAGACGGAACATTAGTGTAATGTATACGGCCTCTTGCCTTCAGACTACCTCTAGTCCATCTTCGCCGCGTCTCGGCCGCCATCGGCGTCGCCTACCGCACTTCCCGGCTTCTCGCATTTCATCAACACTTGGGACTGCCACTTTCGCCTACTGTGAGAACAAAAATGGAATACCTGCGCTTCATCTCCTCCCTCCCCCTTAATCTTCGTCATCTCAACTGCTCACTTCTGAGCCATTTCAGCATAGGATCGGAGGGTTTCTGTATGATTCAACACGACTTCCACTTCCCCCGCCTCTTTGATACCAAAAAACCTTCAACGTGCACTCAAACGTCTTCTCGAGAGGTTGTAACGGTCACCAACCAATGTTCGGCAGGGCTACTCACAAAAAATTGCTTTGTTCATCGAATGAGATAATTCCCTCTGCCCCCCCCCCCCCCCACCAACCGGGGTGGCAGAGGGACGAGGAAGTCCTTCAGACATCGCTCTTTTCTCTCATTGCCAGAACGAATCATTCCTGTTTCTGTGGCATCTAAGTAGCGGGTATGAAACAATCTCGAGAGTGTCATTGACTAGGCATCAACTCGCCTCTCACTCAGATTGCCCACGGACCGCCTCCTCCCTTCACGAGTCCCGCGGGATCGAGGCGGTCTCCCTCCCGCGGTCGGGTCGTCGTGCACCAGGCAGTAGTCGGCGAGAGCGCGTTGAGATACGGGTTTCGCTAAGCGCCCTTGTCAGTCGGAGAGCGGATAAGTTTCTCCTCATATTTCACTGTCACAGCGGAGGTGTGAGGAAGCGTTGTCCGAGACGAGACGACGCCTTTTTGGTGCCGAGGTTAATGGGACTGCCGAGTCTCTGGAAGACCACACGAGACCACGATGAAAGCGTGTTCGAGTAAAGTCAACTGGCAGCTTACTGGAGAGGGGACACTTTGCCATCTTAATCATTGTCACCTTGTCAAGGTAAAGGTAGCCAGCATTGCTGTTTAAATGTTTCAAATAGCCGGTGAGCGCTTGTGGATTTCTTTCTAAGGACACAGCAGTAAGCGAGGAGGGGACAAGTGATCACCCGCCTAAAATGCCCTTAAATTCAGGGGCTGAAGCTGTCGGTGATGCGGTGGCTACAAATTCCGCCGCTGAGCCGCGCGTGTCCGAGTCACCAGAGTGTGGAGCTTGGGTCACAGGCCAGTCGTTACATGTGTAATTGTGACCCTCAGCCCTGTCATGCCCGTACGCATTCCCCTCCCACCCCCCCCCGACCCCGCTGGACCCATCGACACGGTTCTCGAGAGGCCATCCACGCTAATACCACAACACTTACGTGCGTTCATTCGCACGCATAAAGTTGACTCATCGGCGGAAAAGGGGGGGGGAGACCTCGACCCTCTTGTGGTTATCACGCACCGCCAGATGCTACATTGAATGGTTTAAACACCAGCAGTTATTTAAAGTCTAGCTTACTGCAACGAAGTCTACCCGTGAAGAAATAACTTCTGGGTAAATCAAAGAATCTGGAGTGAACAGACGTGTCGGCGACAAGGGAGGCTCAAGTCGCGGCTAGTGAATGTAAACATGAACTCGGAGGGGATGACGTAATGGAGTTTACCCATTTTAGACCTGTATGAAGAGTGATTCTCTCAATTATATGGGAGTGTGAGGTTTTGTTTGAGCGCCACCTTAAGGGAGCTCGAGTTGCGGAAAGAAAGCAACACCCAGACCTAGCAGGAATGCTGCATATGTAGGGACACAATGACCACAAAAAGGTTACACGAGGCGTGTGTATTAGAGTTGAAAACAGTACAAATTTTTGAGTGGGTTTCGAAAAAAAGACAAAAAAGAAACAGCAAGTAAGGTTTAAAGGGTGAAAGATATAGAACACCAGAGACGAGGAGAGTCATACCCACCTCCAGAGACTCTTTGGGTGCGGATATTTGTTGTTTATTCTTTAATAAGTTATTAAAGGAAACATTTAAGAACACAAAAAATGATGCTGATTTATTTCACTTTAGGAAGCAATTAATCCCATTTGCTGTCTCTTTCAGTTGCTGGATTATGTCAGCATGATGGTAGGCCTTAGCAAGTCTACTATTCCCACACTTTTGTAAATTAACTCGCTGTTTAATAGCAATAAATGCAGTTCTCGACATTGATAACGCGCAATAATAACAACTGAAATAGCGCCGGTACTAATAAACATTTAAACGAGCCATAATTTTTTTAACAACTTTATCTATGTGCTTAATCCTTTGCAGATCATATTTTAAATAAATTCTGTTATTTGAGACAGCAATGATAATTTACGCAATATGCATTGGTCCAGGACATCAAATTGCCACTGACATATCCCCAAGTTAAGGAAAAAAGTGAATTTATCGCCCAATTGATATATTTTTATATCTAACTTTTTGCTAATTTTGATCTTTTGCTTTGAAAAAAATTAATGACCTTCAGGAGATGCACACCGTTTCCTAGGTTACTATCTGTTGATAATGTGAATTCCATTCAAAGTCTTCCCACAACTTCCACGCTTTCTCCGCGTCATCTAAAAGTAGACACTGAACTTGACAATGCGGGTTACGGAGTATGCTGATTACGGATGAAATGCAACCCACGATTAGACTTTACGCGGACGAGCGGTTGAGTATGACTCGAGAGAACATTCCCTCGCCCTTACTAGATTCGTACCACATTTTAGATCCCTCACATTTTTTCACGTCCTACGCAACTTAGCATAGATGCCTTCACAGTGCGCCGCATAAAAGGAGTTTGGCTCCTCTTCTCCACAGTCCAACAATCTCCTGGAATCTCATTCCATCATTCCCTTTAGCATTTGACAACATGAACACCTATCCCCTTGAATATGACTTGAATAGTGTTATTCAGGGGCAAAGAGCAAGCCCAAAAAGATCTATTGCCAAGCTAATTAGCGAAAAGCCGTGATCAGTAGCAAACCACCCTGTTTGTTCTTCAATCAACACTTAATTGCGCCCTAAAGCATATTATTCTCTATGCCATGCATTCTGTGTAAGTTTAATTTAGTACGCGTTGGCACGGAATAAGCCTGCGATTTAAGTTGGTTCAAAATCGGTTACGTGGGGGAAAGAAAACGGAGTCTAACACTTAATGTAGGCTTCGTTTACCTCAACACGAGGCAAATTAGATCAGAGATAGGCTTAAGCAATCCTTGCGCGTACACTTCTTTTCAAAGGTGGGCTTGACGAGTGCTTCCATGACTGCCGAACTACTGTGCCGCCTCCCCCTCCCCGCGGCGGGTAAAAGAGCCGTAGATCCTTCTCCAACCCACTATCTTTGCCGGGAGAGGCTTCCCACCAACTGTTATCAAGAGAAGTAAACCAGGCGAGTCGTGTTTTTACCCCGTGGGATGATGAATACGACCACTGGAGGGAGAGGACGTGTTCTCCGGCCGGTGGACGCAACCCCCCGTGACCACATCGGAGGTCACATGGACATGAATAAGTCCACGATTTCATCACTCCCGAAATTTCATTGACTGTACAAGTGGGTGTAGGAAGGCTGGCGAGGGCGTCGAGGAAAATCGGTTGTGAGTTAGTCTTACACACCACAATGTAACTGCTTCTGGTCATTATAAGTGGGAGTTGACGTAAAAGTTCTGGTGGAGAATTGCAAATTCAGAATAATTTTCCCCCGATTAGTAATTCCTTAATGCTAACATGCACAACGTTGAGGCGGTGGAGGAGAGAAAAGTCCTTGAAAAAGGGAAAAATGGATGAGAATGAGGAGGTCCACGCTTTGGTCTGGCGGTGGCCAAAACTTTCGGGTACAAGGTCAGTTCTCTTTTAAAATAGCACCCAAGTCGAGGAGACCGGAGCGGTTGCATCCAGCTTCGTGTTACTATCGTGAAAGGATGTCCTCCACTGCCGGGAGCATCAGTCTGCTCCTTATTCCAAACGACAGGACGATCCGAGCCAACGTCTCTGCTCTCCGAGGAGGAATAGAAGGATTACTGGATGGTCCGATGCTCGTGCTGCTGTTCGGCGGGGCTTGAGGTGGATTAAAACGACTCCACTAAGGGAAGTAGGCCAGCTTCAGTGCTGCGACGACAGTCCACCTCGAAAGCAGTCAACCCTAAAAGCCGTTTTCCCTCGAAATGGACGGGGATTCCTCCTCGGTGGGAAACACGTGATAGGATCGGCGTCGCGTGGATGGAGTGGAGAGTACCGGAGAGCCTAAAAGTATTGTGAAAAAAAAATTAGCGTAAAAGCGCTACCTCACCACTGGAATGACAGCACATTCAGCCTGGACGTCGCAAAGTAGTTGGACAGTCGCAGAGGCCATCGCCACTAAGTCGAGACGCAGCCGAGCGAGACCGGAGAGAAGCCTCGTCTCCAAGTCGGAGGCACTGAGGCTGACAGAGGTGGCCGCAGGCAGTAAAATCGGTGATCCTGCGGTGGGGGCGAGGCTGCAAGTCCTCCAAACCTCGTCTGTCAAATCAGAGGTCGGGAAAGTTTTACTAAGACGTGGAGGGTGAGTTTTAAAGGATATTAATCCTAAACAAAACGACAACACAAGCTATTCAGCCACCAAATTCATCTGATCCATCGGACACCGTCGTACACCACCCGAAAAAAGTGGATGTTGATCGCACTGGCGTATATGTTGGCGTTTAATAATGGAGGGAAAAGGTGACCTGCTTTACTCGCTGTCGATCTCCCCACTCGGAGGTCGGGGCAAAGAGCACTCCAAGGCGGGATTGGCAGTCACCAGAGCCCACTGTCCACCGCTGAGGTGTCGGGGTAGCCTCATCGTCGGCCCTTCACTTGTTACAGTTCGCGTTTATCGGCATCGTGCATCCAATTGGAGGGAGTCCACACACCCATTTCAAACAAAATCCAGCATATTAGAGAATTCTCCACCTTATCGCGATAAATGGACACAACTGGTGGTCGTTAACACTTCATCTGCTGGTGGAGATCGTGAGGTCGGAGAATCGGACACCACAAACCGAAATGGTGCAGGGACATCCGCGCGAGGAAGGACCACAAAATTCGTCACTCGGTTTAATAATTATGGGAGCCCTGAGGGGCACGAAATGACTTTTTCTGGCGCCAAACTACCCCGAAGGAAAAGAAAAATCCCCTGAAGGTGAGTTGGTGATCGTCCCGCCGTCACCCGACTTTTGATTCAACGATCCCAGAGGGGGATCTTCTCCGCGTCGACTCCACCTTTCCGGCCGATTTATCAGTCATTGTCTTTAACTGCGTCCCCAGTGTCGAGCCCAAACACACGTGCTGATGACCTCAGCGGATTTGCGGCTCGAGTTTAAACCAAACTGACTCAATCCACAGCGCGAACTCCGAAATGACACAAACCATCGGTGGAATTAATAATCCCGCCAGCTTGGCTGGCGCAGCCAATAGGTTAAGTCACATGATCGGCCCGGACTTGGCCGTGGAAGGTTAAATAGTTCTGGGATGGACAAGGGGTCGAATGATTGTAGAAAGACTACTTTTACCGCGAGTCGCCGAGTTTCTGCCATGTAGGCAACTACTTCGCGGAGCACAGGCAGATGGTCGCTTGCGTTTCCTCGAACACCTGCTCGGCAGTTGTTGGCTGACGTTGTCAGGCGTCAGTGGGCGCTCTAGTTTCGTCCGCTCTCGACTGGTGGATGCCCTGACTGCCGAAATGGGACCTGCCTTCAGCAAGATTAGATGCTTTCTCTGAGGTCACCCAAGCGATGAGCCGATCTTACCTGGCACTGACGGAATGAAGAAGGCCCGGGGGAGGGGTGGGGGCGGGGAGTTGCATATCGCCTGACACAATTACTTGCAGCCTCGGACGACTACGAATCCATCACAATTCTGTTTAAAGGTCGCGGCTTGAATTTATGCCTCACAAGCCTATTAACCTGTCGTCAGGCACGAAAGGGGGCAGAAAAAAATCACCATATCGTGTCTGCCAGCGCATAACAGTCTTTCCGTCACCGCCATTCGAGCACTGCTCCTCGCTCCGCGGGCGAATCAGACGAGGAGCAGATTTCGACTCACCACGATGAAGTGAGGCAAAGTTAGCCTCTGAGAAGGTCTCTAGTAAGCTGTTTCGCTTACTTTCTTAGTCATCGCGTTACCATAAGTGTTCAAATGAAGGAGTATTCAGTATTCTACACTTGACAGACACCAGCATTCTCCATCAGAGTCTTGCAAATTTAATTTTGAAAAGAAAGGGAAAAGTAGTTCCCTGTTACAACTCCGCGAAGAACGGCTCTGCCGTTATAAACAAGGCTGTATTGATAGGAAAGTACCTTGGATAGTTAGGCAGTGGACTGCTTAGGATGTGGGATTTGGTCAAACTCTAACCCATAGTTAATGCCAACGATTGAAATTTATTAGCAACAAATTTCAGTGCGTTGCAAATCCACCGCTTTCAGCAGAGTGAAAACTTTGATATAAACATGTATTACTGGAAAATTTATAGGAAGACATGAAGTTGGTTAAAGTCTACAGATATGTAACGAACAAAATTTTTAAAAGGGGTAAAGGCGATCATCTTCCATCGCCTCGTGGTGTTCAAGCGCAAGTATGTCAGTGCCGTATATGATCGGCGAATGGTGCAATAAAATATGCCAAAAACGATCGCCGAACTTAACCTAAACAGATTGTGATGAGACAATTATTTACTTTAACCCCATAGTAGCATCCTCGATCAATTTCAGAAACTAATTGAAGTAATTCTAAATCATCAGGAATCGTGCCAAGAATGCATTGAATGTATTTTCTGATTGGAGGCATAAGCCTCTTTGTTTCCTCCGGTGTCGGGGTTGCGGGCTCAGGGTGCAACAGGTACATAACGATATAGACTAACGGCAGTTCGAAAACCCTCACGAGTGCGGTAAGTTAAAACAAGGTGCATAACCTTAAAAAATAGCTAGTGTATGCTTCCTAAAATAGCCTCAGAAAGAAAATTTAATTAATTTCAAAACAAAAAAGTTTTGTACAATTTGTTAATTATGGTAAACTTGAGTGTTTTGGCATGTTAAATTTAATTACATTTAACCTTCAGAAAATAATTAGAATAATTGACTAACACGTTCATCCTAGGCAAAGAGAGCTGAACAATAAAATTGAGTCGTTTGTAGCTTTTTCATTTAATTTAATTTCCCGCACCGATGCCGCCACGCCCGCTCCGAATTAAAGTTCAGCATACCGTAATTCGCCTTATATCTAATCATTTTTCAAAGCGCTTTGTAGCATTAAATAATTCCATAAGAAACAAATAGCATGCAGTTGAATTAGTTAAGGAAATAACCTTCGCTGCTTCGTATTAGTGTCCGTCACTCCTACATACTACATCGACGTCTAAATCATTTAATGTTTTTATAGTGGACAATTCAATATTTTAACCAATTTCACATTTATCCTGGATTAGCAGGTTTAGACGAAAATGCGACGGCAAACTGACTCCTTCTTCCGTTCCAATTTTTACACTGCCAGTTTACTGCCGCAAATGCACAACATTTTTCAGCGGGATTTTGAGGGTGCAGCCTGGTTCGAAAATGAGCTCCCCCCTCTCCCAATTTCTTGACACACGCAGCCTAATTGCTCTATGCTCTGATCAGCTCCTTTTAACTTCGTTACTTTGTGCTGCTTGCATCTGACCGATTTTTGGTTATACCTGGTTTTTTACGGCATTAGCTACCTAATTCGACCTGTTAAATTAACAGTGCGGCTTGTGGTCCATCACACAAAAGTTGTTCTAATGACCATCATTTTATTTTGTAAGTAAATTTTCCTCCTAGAGGTTCCTCCTCGCAAGACGTCAATTTCTTTACCAAAAGCGAGGACGTGTCTCTGCACAAGAATTGTTTACTCTCAGGCATGATTACTTTCATCTTCCGGTCCCTTCCAGATGACTCCCATAATCCTGTTAGGCCACCTAACTCTCAAATGTAAACAATAATGTTTGTACTTGGCCATGCTTTAGGTTAGTCGAAGTCTTCGGGAGCCGCAATTCTTCGACTCAATTTTATCTTCACAAATTTGGGTAGCGCGTTGTTTTTGGTTCTTCTAATTGGCCACTGGAGGCGATCGCAAAATTCCTATTCTGTTTATCTACAGCAGGGTTTTCACGACTAAGCGTTGCGATCGCTTCTCTCGCATTGCCTTCATGCTGACTGGTGCCACGCGGTTGAAGAACTCGTGCCCTGTGACCTGAGTCCGGTTGTACATGTACATGGAGAACCAGGCAACAACGACCCGCTGACCACACTACGCCGATAAGGTGGAACAATTGACACCTCTAGAAATAAGGAAAGTTGAAAATTTGTGCGGACATGATTTTTATACCCTTGACATCAGTGAGCACTTCGAGGATGTCAAATTGTTTTGACATCTCGCACGTATCGAAGGCCTTAGTTCGTCTAAAGAATTTGCTTTGTCCGAACGCTGTGGACAGGAGGTGAGAAGGCATATAACGACCACCCTTTGCAAAGCAAGCTCCTTGAGCAACCTAACAATCCTCGGGAATAGCTCAAATTCCTATTGTTGAAGGACGCCAGCCCGGACGGCATGGAGGTGGCAGTCACTGCTACAATGAGTCTAGTCCATTCAACTTTAGTTCTCACCAGATCACCACCTCAAAGAGCACCGCCACCACCACAGTACCTGGCGTCGATGGCGCTGTCAGTAGCACCCCTAGGACACCTTTGCTATACACAAAACGACGCAAGCATGTTCTCAAGGGGCGTACGAGTGGGATATGCGCTCTGAAATCTTATCGGTGCCCCAAAAATTGAAAGACTATTTTCAGTGCTCAAGTTGAACGGAACTATTTTTGAAGAACTTGGTCCATGAGGTTATTGACAGTCGCACCGTGGCCCAGAGTACAAATAACACCACCGAGTGGTAGTCCTCATCACGACTCCGACGCCTCTCACCTCAGAGATCTTCAAAGCAAGATAATGAGCCCTCATTAAATGATTAACAGACAATTTAATAATGGAAAGCAATTAAAAGCCCATTGACCCTAGAGGAGTCAATCAGTGATGAGCACTTTACGAGTGCCGCTTTCAATATTCGCAGGAGATGCAAAAGTGCGTGCTATCAGATTTCTTTGCACTTGAGAAAATTGGAGAAGGTTTGGGGTCACGTCCACCTATGTAACCAATTCAGGCACGTATGGGGTCGTGTACAGGTGTCGAAACAAGAAGACAGGGCAACTCAAGGCCATAAAAAGAATGAAGCTTTTAAAGTCCAATGAAGGAATACCTTCAGTAGCTATTAGGGAAGTTTCACTTCTCAAAGAGCTGCAACATCTTAATACGGTGGTGAAAATGCCTTAGTAATACTCAAACCTACCTTGATTTAAGGGCCACGCTTCTGCAGATTTGACGAACATACATATCTCTACTTGAATTACAACTCGTAGACAGTCGCCCCGACGCCAAAGTACCTTTCGATTACCTCGGCGAGCGCGACTAAAAAAAATCCCCAAATTTAATACGTGTAGTGTTTATCAAGTAATATGACACAGGCTAGTCAGAATAATATTTTAGATTTACTAAGACGAGTCTGTGGCGATTATGGACTTTTTTCCGACTCAGTCCAGACCTGCAAAGTACTCACGTCCGTGTACCAAACTACGCCTCCGTTAATAGAATAATCCCGATATGAATGACATCCCGGTCAAAAGACGGCAGAAAAAACTGGAAAATTATATTAATGGAATGAGGATAAATAATTCACTAATAAGAAAGCATGAGCGAATATGAAAGAGATGAATGGCAGATTAGAAGTACTTGAGGGGATCGCCAGGGGCAGCTACTTTGTGACTATGAACCTTTATTTCTGCACCGTAACATGGCAGAGCCTCATGAACTCTAATGTGCCAAACAGCATCGCCATGCTCAACCTAAATGCTTGAAAATTTACAAAGTGCTCATACCTTAAGAAAATGATTGACACCATTAACAATCTGACGACTGACTTCAGTTATCTTAATGTCTGATGGTTCGCTGCCGGTTTGTTCACGAATGTACTTTTCCGCAATCGGTGCAAAAAGCCGCTTGTCTTCTTCACTTGGCGGGGTGGGAGCCGATGGTGCACCGCAGAGAGGCATAAGGGAGACCCTCAAGACAATCGCAATGTCCGGTGCAAAATAGAACTGGTTCCAACAAATATCAGTGACCAATGTAGAGGATTTTCATAAATTAGTGTCCGCATGCCTAGTAATTATCATTGAATTTTATTTCTATTTAAAATGTTGCTGGAAATTTTTTTAAAGTTTTATTTTATAATTTAAAATTAATAGTAGGTAATTGAACCAGCAATAAACGACGAATACTAGTCAGGGTGGTTAGTTATCCGATTGTTTCTGAATATTGCAAAAGTCAACGCCGTGAAAATTATGTAACAAAACTTGCCTATCTTGTATGAAAAGAAAAATAACAAGTGGCAGCCCCAAACATTAACTTTGTGACTTTCATATGCGAATTCACCTGGAGAAAAAACCTTCATTTTCGTCATTTTGCAATTAGTTTACGATCCCCCAAGCCAGCATATGTCCAGTCAGTATCGTGGTAAAGTGTGCCTTCCCTTCCTTTGAACAGGGCCGACCTCTTTTTGACTGCTGCCTTTAAATCGTCCGGTTTATGACAATATTTCTCCAAATAGAGATTTTTGTTCGGCTATCAGAGACTGTACCTTTACCAAATGCTTTAAATAAAATTCTCTATGCTTCTGCAGCATGTCCTCCTTAGTGATATTTATATAAAATACAGTGTCGCAAATGGACTTCGTCAGTAGCTACGCATCGCATTGGAGCCTAACAAGAACTAATTTTTTCTTGGTTAATTTGCTGCGTCAGCAACCACATATTCAGCGAGGAAAAGAGAGAGACGAACATGCGCCAAATAAGCACGTGCTATATGTCAAAAGCTCTCATAAAAACGAACAGAACTTTTTGATAAGGCTTATATCACCCATTGTAAATAAGCCAATTTATATAAAAAAAGACCGCAGAGTCTTGGCAGCGCAGCTCGAGCGCAAAGGGTTAAAAGTGACTACCACACCAGTACATGCGTCCCGGCTCTTTGCCTTCTACAAGCTCTCTCCCTGTCGTCAAAGGGCCCACCGAGACCTGTTTGGTGTGATCGTCACGAATCACGCCGTGGAGCCTTTGTAGAGCCGGAGAATTGAGTCACCCCTCCCGAGTTGTCGAGTGATGAGCGTAAAGGCGTGGAAGCGTGGACGCAGCTTTCTCGTGGAATTGAAAAGAGTAGAACGCGACTGGACATGAGGAGTGAAATGTGGGGAGTCACCCCAGACAGGCGTTTCGTGTTTAGCCTAAAGACACTTTTGCGGTCCTCCAGTACCTCTGAGCTTGATTATCTCGCGCCCATTATTTTTGTCAGCTCAACATTTCGGGTTAGTTCAAGGCATCGCATTACCACATCACTGTGAACAGTTAAATGACAGGCAAAAAAAGTGACGGCTGTGAGTATTTCGGGTACAGCCGCTTCCGTGTATTTTGTCCGCCTGAGTAGGGAACGCCCGTGTGTTTGGCGATAAATAATCCCCAGTTCCTTATCTTGAATCAGCAAAACCATTCCTTGCCATTCGCCATTCCGCAGAGAGGCTGACACTCGAAGACCCCTTGAAGAAGAAAGGAAAGCGGCGAATCCCGTAAGTCAAAAGTGTATCTCGTCAATATTAGGCCACTGGTTGCCCTCCTGATTGGAACACCTTTTCCCGTTGGCGCATCTCCTCTGCACAGGGGAAGGATCCACCACCGACAACGCAAAGGGGCCAACAGGAGTGGCGGAGACAAGTTTTGCGACTGGACAAGATGGCAGTCGATGGAAAGGAAGATAGGCCTTTGAGCCGTAAAATCGCAGATAATAGGGAGTCACGGTGATGAGAGGCCTCGAGATTATTGTTGAGCTGGACGCTCACAATAATAACATGAATTCCGCCGTGAGCTCCAACTTCCCATTCAGGAAAGACTTGGACTAAATCGCCACCTCTCATGCTCAGATGATCACTTCCTGCCTTTTGGCAGGGCAAATTGGGAAAATTCCCAACGATTCTCAAATTGCCCTATTCAGTGTCCGACCGGAGAGCGAATGTCCAGTAAGGAATTTTGACCGGGAGACTATTGGTCTTTACTTGTACCCCCTGCGTAAATATCAAGAATCTTGAGAAATAAACAGTAATTATTGAGCAGAAGCGACATTATCAAGCTTAGTGGCGAGTTGAATCTACACTCAGCGTGAAGTTGCCTTTAATATCAGTGCAAAATTGGTTTTGCACCGTCCAGGTGAGTGAAATTACCTGTCGAATGAATCACTTGGCGGATGGAGGTTGTTGGAATCGTTGAACAACGCTCCGTCGATCGTCATCGCCACGAGTGCGAGCGGCGAGATGCATTTGATGCTCTTCTGTGCCGTCGTAGTATCGGATAAGGGTTTAAAAACCAAAACAATTTCACGCAACCTGTGTCGCACTCGAGTGCTTCTCTGAGCATCCAGATTGAACCGCGATGTCGCTACTATCATCTGTCCAGACGCCCTGGACGAAGTCGACACGGGATTGGTTACAAGGAGAACGCAAACATCTCCAACCTCGTCTCTGTAGGTTGCTTCAAGCTCTCAAAGAGTGTCCATGTCAGGCTAGTCTGGAGTCCATTTAGTCGAGACCCACACAGATGGAGGAGAGGCGACGCCATTCCACGTCCAGGTTGCAAGTCACGCGACATGCCACTTCGTTTATTTACGCCTACAACCAATTGACAATTGCGTGGGGAAGAGCCCTACCTCCCTCATGCCGCACCCCATCATCACGACGAGGTGGGCGGATTCTCCTCCACCACCACCGCTACCGGTGAACACATTCTCTCCGAGGGACACGTCAAATGGAGAAGGATGCTGACAGCCCAACAAGAGGGGCGATTCAGCTAACAAATGCTTCGTCTGCGGAGGGCTACCTCTTCAGTCGCCTCAAGTGGACCTCTCGGTGCTTTGAGTGCCTCCGCGTCGCCAGCGGTGATGTGACCGAGTCTTTCCATGCAGAATTCGACCTCTCCGCCCTCCTTCCCTCCGTTGCAATCCGCGTCAGAGTGCTCTGGGCACATTGTGTCACCAGTTGTTCGCCTTCCTCATTTCTGATGCTGATGAGTGGAAACTTTTTGAAGACAATATAGTTTATAATGGTGCACCTTGTTGTAGGCAAGTTATCTGGAGGACCGATAACGCCAGATTAGAGCACCTTGTGCGATAGACGAAAAACTGTGTTGGGATAATACGTAAATGAACTGCATCCTCCGATGCAATGCATTTTAATTACAATAAACACATGAGTGATATTAAAGAGGCGAGAGCAAATGAATAATGCGCCCGTAATGTGATATTTGGTTTTTAGAGTCCATGCAATACGAATAAACACGTTTAGGTGGGTTAGTCACTCATTAAGTGATTAACAGACAATTTAATAATGGAAAGCAATTAAAAGTCCATTGACCTTAGAGGAGCCAATCAGCGATGAGCACTTTACGAGTGCCGCTTTCAATATTCGCAGGAGATGCAAAAGTGCGTGCTATCAGATTTCTTTGCACTTGAGAAAATTGGAGAAGGTTTGGGGTCACGTCCACCTATGTAACCAATTCAGGCACGTATGGGGTCGTGTACAGGTGTCGAAACAAGAAGACAGGGCAACTCAAGGCCATAAAAAGAATGAAGCTTTTAAAGTCCAATGAAGGAATACCTTCAGTAGCTATTAGGGAAGTTTCACTTCTCAAAGAGCTGCAACATCCTAATATAGTGGCGTAGGTCCTTATAAACTAACAGCTTTGTTAGCTTAGAGGAAGTAATTATTGATCGTGGACAATTGTACTTAGTCTTCGAATTTCTATCAGTGGATCTTCAGTGTTATTTAGAACGCAATTGCAAAACGGGTGGACTACCTCCCGAAACCGTTAAAGTAGAGCCTTGTTCTGATTCATTTCCACTGTAGTTGTTCATGTACCAAATGCTTCAAGCTTTACTATATTGCCACGCAAGGCGAGTTCTTCACCGCGATTTGAAACCCCAAAATATATTAATTGATGTGGATCGAAATGTTGTCAAACTGGCTGATTTCGGCTTGGCTAGGTCTTTCGACTATCCACTGCGAAGATTGACACAGACGGTAGATTTTTTCCATGTTTTTTTTAAATTATTCCGATTATTTTAAATTTAATAGGTTTTAACACTTTGGTACCGCTCCCCCGAACTTCTCTTAGGCGAAACTTTATATTGCGGCGGTGTGGACATGTGGTCAATGGGCTGCATTTTTGCGGAAATGGCTACGGGGCATCCCCTGTTCTGTGGAGACTCGGAAGTTGACCAGCTTTTCAAAATATTTCGAATAATGGGAACACCTACTGAAGAGAACTGGCCGAACGTCTCGAAGTTACCGAATTACAATCTAAGTTCCTTTCCTGCTTGGCGTTCCAATAGACTTTGTTCTTATAGAAGAATAATACAAGCGCTTGATACAAATGGGCGTGATTTATTAATGTTAAGTATCACCCACTTTGCAAATGTGAACGTTTTACCAGGAAGCGTGCTTTCTTTGCCGTTTTTCTATTACCCAAGTGGTGATCTGGACCTCGGCTACACCTAGTGAAACTCCAGCTTTTTTTATAGGCTCTTCTTCTATACGACCCGTTATCTCGTATTGATGCACGGCAGGCTCTTTTGCACCCCTACTTTGTCTCCCTCGACATGGAATTGCTGCCAGCTGTTGGCGAGGAATTCGTTGGCTTACCTGTCGACAAAATTCCGCCCGCTTTTGCTGAGATATTTGATGCTGCCATTTCCCTTGCCGACAGTAAATTGGAGGTAGAAGGAGAAGAGGAAAATGCAGAAGAGACGCCATCAGAAAAAATGGTACTCTGAGATTTCGAGTATGGTTAATTGTTGCAAAAGTTTAACTATTATTGACGTCCTGCTTTCTCTTCTAATTTTCAAGCCAAAAATAACGCCCTCCACGGTCTTGCTAGGCGCGACACTCTATCAAATCTCAGCAGCTCGTGAAAAGGGTAGATCCGTAGAAGGCGAGAAAGGAGAAGGCGTTGAACAACAAGGTGAGCCATCGGAGTTCGAAGAGGGGACTGTCCAGCCCCTGGCTTAGAGTCATCACGCCAATATGTCAATTGACTAGGTTCTACCTCTCAGCTCCCCAAATTGCACAAACTTGTACTTTTGTTATGTGAATTATCTGCTAACCTCGGCTACGGCCTGAATGTTATATTTTTGTTTAAAACTTCGACTTATTCCTCCCCTACTTTGTGCTGCTACCGTCGAGAAATGGAAGGGTGGTGTGATGCTTCAGACTCTAAAGCCAATCTACACTCACTTCATCATTGCATGTCTCCAATCACTGAAGACAAATTCTACTGAGTCTCCAACAACAGCTAATTGGAAAACATTGTCCGGAAGTACTCTTCTTCGCTTGCAGAACCTCGCAAAAATTGCTTCGTATATTCTACAGGCGGGAAAGTGCCGATCATGCAACTGTCTGAGATGGATGAGTGAGTGAAGGGAGGAATGATGGGATAGCGGAGATATAAGTTGTCTGATGGGCGGCTCATGTGCCTGAAATTGTTCTTACTTTTCACCATATCCTCTGCAGTTATGGCTAAGAAGGAAGAGGACGAAAAAGATGTAAGTTATGGAACGGAGAGGTCATGTCAAAGCCCCCGAGGATGAAGTCGAAGGACTTAAATTTGAAACATGAGGGCTCCGGTCTCCACGAGGACAGCAAAGACAATGCCAAACACGAATGCGAGGCCGATCATAGCACAGATTGCTTAGTTTATCGTCACTCACGGAGGGCTGAGGGATTCGAAGAGCTGAAAAGGTGTGATGCTTGATTAATGAAATTTAATGCTAAAGCATAAGTAATTACATCTGCTGCAGGTTTCGTGGCGAAATTTCTTATTTTCTCACGTAGAGTGAAGAATTTCGAGGCGCAGTGTGCAGCAGTTGATCTTCAGCACCGCCAACTTTCGTCACGCGAATTCTAATCATTCTGGCCCTTCTGAACAGAATTCAGAGACCGCAAAATTTATCGGAAATCGATAACCCCAAGGGGGTGTTGCTCCGACACCCCTGCGGCCATCTTCGTGCGGACTGACGAATTGCTTTTCAGAATAAAACGAAGAAGGACTAAAAGTGGAGGGTCGCTGCTGCGCTGGGATGGGTGAGAAGCGGCCGAGGATGGCCGGTGGGGGTTTATTCGAGGAAGGATACCGTCTGTCAGGAGATTCGGAACAGGAATCCTATTGGAGACGAGAGCAACGCTCGGTGAAGAGACGAGGAGGCCGATGAGATGCCCAGAGTGACGGACCTGGGAAAAAACCCATTTTGGGAAGGGAGCAAAAAACAATATCTTGCGTTTCTTCTGTTGATTAGGACTACAGGGGACGGGAATATTGGTCGCATCCACGCTCCACATGGCATTCGAATGTCCGCAAGTAAACGAGTCGGATGTTCATGAAATAGTGAAGTGCTGCCCAACCTCGGCGTCCAGAGGCCTTGTGGCAAATTTCAAGCTTCCGTCTGTATTCCTTCCACCCCTCCCAGTGAAGATCTTGCCAAACTAAATGCTGATTAAAGTCTCGCAATGCCAAACGGCTGTCGTCGCTTCAAAGTTGGAATCGTCACCGGCATCGCGGTTAACAGGAGTTTCGGCTGACACCGCCCGAAATTTCGTTGACACGCGAGTTACGCCACACCGCTTTCGTGGGCTGGTAACTAAAGTCAGTTGGATCTTACACTTTCCTTAATGTGTTCAAAGAAAACAATTCCTATTTTTTTCCTTATTATTTGGGTTTTGCCTTTCATTTTGTAAAACCGCACATCGTTTAGTTGTATAATTTTGTTTTTAACCCGATTTGAAGATGGAGGAACAAGAATGGGGCCTCGAACAAATTTTTGGTTTTTCAAGTAAAAAAAATGAAATTATCCGCCCCAGAGGGGAACGAAGCATTGTAGGAACGCCAGAGTCGTCAAAATTTGTGAGTTTTCTGGGAAAAGTGCTCGACAGTCCGGCTGTCTGTCCACTTGACGTCAAGGAGGTCACATCAATCGAGGCCGTTGTCCACCCCGATTGTCAAAGCACAACACGTGATGGGGCAGAGGAATTCACTTGGCAATTGCCTGCATGCATTGAAACTAAGGTTTAAAAGAGCTTGGCTTCGTCAGGGAGCACAATCTTTGGCTCCCTCATCAGTTTGAGGAAATTCATGGTGCAACGTATTGGCATCGGCTATTCGTAACAACTGAAAGGCGACGGAAATGATCCATTTTTGGAAAGACTAACGCCCGGCGACGAAAAGGTGACAGTTTGGAATAGGCTTAATCAGAAGAGTGCGTGGGATATGCAAAGTAAACCAGCCAAGACGACATCAAAGGTAGAAATTCTCCAAAAGGCGATTAGGCTGTCGGTCTGATGGGATTATGAAAAACGGAAGGGTCCGTTCGAACGGGAGAAACACACTTCGAGCAAAGCGGCTAGACGGCGCAAATCAGCAAGTTGTTGTCTTCCACCCTGATTGTGTAAAGTCCTCCCACACATCTTTGACCACCCGCTAGGAATTACTGGATCGAGGACGCGATGTTCCCCCTTCGAACCGCCATTTTATCGCCCGACGGTTATTCACACTTACTCGGGAGACAGCGTCCAAACCTGAAGGCCTCCACTCCTCAATGCACATTCCCACTCTTCACTCTTGTTGCCGTATGTCATATTCCGTCTCGCCTCCTCAGCAATCTCCTACAGTAAACGGGACTTCTTGACGAGGTGGAAGCGTTCAACAGGAGACGAGAACACGCACGAATTGGGTAGGAGACGAGTGGAACTCAGTAGTCATTTTATTTCACCAACGCCTGGGATTCCTCTCGCTCCACAGTATTTTCTGGTCTCCTCATAGCCACTGCTACGACTGTGTAAAGGCCTCTGATTGCTTTCTAATCCACTGTAAAATATTCCCCTGCCGTCCACAGTATCAGCTAGCTCATGAAAGGCACAAGATGGTGTGTGTCGAACGGTCTGCGAGGTGGCCAGCAAGGAGAACTGAAGATACCCCGTGAGACTGCTGAAGGGCCTTCGAAATGTCCTGCTAGGATATGTCGAAGGAGCCTTTCACACAGTGGGTCCCTTTCGCCTTATTGCACGTACGCTAACGTGTCATCCTCGACGCATCTTTTCACGCCCTCCTCAAGGCCTCAACATCACCATCCTTCATCCTCTCAGCTGAACTGCGCGCAGAGCAGGGAAACGTTGTTGATAACGACGGGGATTAAAGCGCTAATTCGAGGTTAGTGAGAAGGTAAAGAAAGTAGAGGTTTCAGCCCTGAGGAGTGTCAGAATGGTGCACGGAATGAGAGCTCCCCGCTTCACCTTCGCCCTTAACACCCGAAGGTGATTGCGGAGGAGGCGAGAATCTGGCGTTTCTCACTGAGGCTAACCTACTTGCCATGACTCCGTCCGGCAGCCGACGAGGTGGTGATTACGCCAGTCAGGCTTCCGAGGGTTCGTCTCTCCCCCTCTCCGCCCCACTGCTATGTTCAACTCCTCGCCAATCCGGACGATGAACTGTGAGCAAAGCTGCCAGAAGTGGCAAATCGCAGAGGTGTTGATGAAGCGAAACCCACCATCGTCTCAGCCGGAAGACCTCCACGCCTCCACGCACATTCCCCAGCTCTTCGGCAAATAGGAGCTCCCTGTGAGAAGAGACGTGGGGTCATGGGAATGTCCACGACTTTGGTTGCTGGCGGGGAGGACACGGCGACATGACCAACATTCCAGTGTTACGTACTTTTGAGACTGCAGCCTTCGCAGATGCTGATGGGGCGCAGTGGAGGCGTGCACGGAAGCGGCGCTTGGTGGATGAGAAAACCTACGCAAGCCTTGGTGATTTCTGGCCTCCGGAGTGCCAATTTATCAATGCAGATGCCCTCTTCTGTGGCATCTGGTGGTGCTGCCGTACGAAAGACCCCGCCTTTTCAACAAGACGCAAATACCGATGACAAGCTGGAATTCGAGGGAGTGTTGTGTGTCCAGAGGGTGGATGCGCACGTCCCAGTCTGCTCTCCTACGGCAGCTACTCCTCACGCCTCCCGAGAAGGAAGCACCTACACCGAAGTCTTTTTCTCTTCTGCCACAAGGTAACGAAACTGATGGTGTTGACAAAACCGTCGCATAGCAGTTGATTTGGCTTCAGATGTGGCGTCGGGGTAGACTGCAAAGTCCTTAAGGTCAATGGATGGTGAGTTGACGGTGCCGAAGGCGGGCAGACGCAAATTTGTCAGAAAAGTTCCTCTTCACGTCCGGTATTAAAGGGATTGCGCAAGCTGTGCGAGCACATTGTCCTTCCTTTGAGTCTCTACGTGGCGGCGGGAGAGGCAGTTCTCCCGAGTGGGTGCCTGACTGCGACTGTCTGCGCTAAGATGGATTGGTAAGCGAGGGGAAGGGGGATCTTAGAACCTGCATTAAAGCTCGCCTCCGTTGCCAACTCGCCTTCGTAGCATTTCCCCGTGCCTACGTTGCTGCGTGTGCGCTGATTACTGCTTCAGTTGAATGCCAACCGTGATAGACAATTTTCAAACACGGCCTCATAGCGGCATGCGTGGGCGATCACTGCATCACAACATCATCCGCGACGACTCGCGTACCAGACGGACATGAGAGCGGACTGGCGGACCTGATACTTGGTCTGTTTCGTGTAGAGAGTACTAAAAGTCTTGAAGTGCCTCGCTCCTCTCGCTTCACCCGACATACCGTGTCCTCCTCCTCCTCCAGAGGACGGTGAAGCAGGCAAAGCAGAACCGCCCGGAGCAGACTCTCGCAGTCCCGTCGATCAGATGTCAATCGCTACATGAGGTGATCGCCAGCGAGTTGAAGTGACAACACGGCCTGCCTCTCTCCCAGCGACGTGTGGCAAACGGCCCACCATGATATTCTGCCACTGTGGTGAGGAGATGATCAAGCACTCTGGTCTGACCTCCTTCACAATTCCCCATCGCAGGAACAGGCAGGCTGCACTGCCACCTTCATCCCGCTGCGGGTTACCTCATGCCGAGGTTGCTTCAGATCGACGGGAGGTTGCAGTTGTGGGGTCAATGCCACAGACAATGTGAGACACGTTCCGAAACGCCGCTCAGACACCATCAAATGGCAGTTTCTGACAAGAAAGGAGGTGCTCGTCGTTCACCTTAGCACATCATTTCCAGCTAAGTGCATCGTTAAACCCAGTGCAGTTTTCTAGACCACAACCACCAGCTCTCTTTCACAAACCGCGGGCGAAGCGCAACCGCCCGCAGCAGACCACCTCGGCCCCGTCGGGTACGCGGTCCAAAGCTGCCCAAGGGATGTCATCAGAGCGAAAAAAAGGCCCCACTAACGAGTTCACTTGCATTCTTCACCGTCCGTGTAACCTTCCTATCCACATCGTGCCTCTTCCTTCTCTTTCCGAACAACTTCACTTGATCGAGAAACTTTGTGACCATTTGAATGCTCGCGACTGCTCATCCTCTCCGCACTCCTCAAAGCGATTGAAGAGGAGGCGAGAGCAAAAGTCAGGCTTCGCAGCACTCACGAAAACCTTTTTCGCGCCAACGCGTCCATAAAGTCGCCTCAGGTCGAATCTAACGAACCCTCCAACGTGGCACGAAAAGAACTTATTTGGCAGTGTTCATGTGCCCTCATCTCCCTCTACTCTTCTCCACGTGTTGGTTTGAAAGAAGATGAAAAGTTAACTGCAGACTTCGTGTGGAGACCTCTTTAAAGTAATCTCGCACACCCTGCTGATATAGCGATAATAAACTGCAAAAGCAAGACCGACACCAGCAGATTTATTAAGAGGCGGAGGAGAGTGAGCAGGCTGAATGTGCATCAGGGGCGAGGTCGCGCCACGGACGCGTTGATTACGTCGGCTTTTTCCATCTCCCCTAAGGGCTGCGCCGAGCGTCTCTCTCGCTCTGGCATCCCACTGGGCTCGGTGGGGGCTTCTTTCGAATTCATTGTCCGTGGGCAGGCAGCAGTGTCGCTCACGAGGAGAGAGAGAAGGAAGAGGGCCAGAACATGCATTTCGACGTCTTCCTTGGTGTTGCCATGGCCTCGCTTTTATAGGAGAGGTTGGTGGCAGGGTGGCACACTGGGCACCACGTGGAGGGTGAGCGCTTTGTGCTCTGCTCTGCTTTGTCGGCACAAGCGGTCGACCCAGTTCACGTCGCCCGACTGACCTCCCTGTGGTTGCCACCACACAGTGCAACACTCCACATTTTGCAACTCTGTCGACTACAGCGACAGACAGGGGACGCATGTGCGTGTGATGTGGTGGTTTTGCTGGTGACGCCGCTCAAGTCAGTGGGACCTGCCGGTGCAATTGATGCAGAATTTCCCTCAGTCGCCAAATCTTCGTCAGCGGATGCGAGGCAGCGCAGGGTCGCCTGAGGCTGGTGAACGAGAGGCGGTGGTTGTGAATTTTCTCCCACTCTCGTAGGCTGCACTCGGTGTATCGATGCCCCGAGTGCGGAACCACTGGCAGAAGTGGAGGACGAACACCTCCTACGTGCTTGCCAGAGACTGCCACTTGTAGGTCTGCCACGTGATGATGTCCAAGTGGCCTTTTCAGAACATGTCGCCCATTGTCTGTGACATAAGCCTCTCCACCGCGAGTCTGCAGTACATCAGTTGAAATTAGCTACTGCTGACCGATCACCCTGACAAGAAGCGACGACTCAGACAAAGTTCGCTTTAATTCGTGGCCTCTCGCCATGCCATCTTAGTAGAGAGAAGCGTGGAACATCTCTACTGTGCGCTGCGACTGCGTGGTAGGAAGGAGGTTGCGATAGCGCCACGAGATATCAACTCTTTGCATCATTTGAATGTCAACTTAAAATTCTTTCGCAACACTAATTGTCAAGAGAGGCGCCTGGGGCGCGCACGGTTCGCTTCGGTGAAGCTCGCTGCTGTGGCGCATGTCGTAGTGGAATTTAAGAAGAGCCACTTTGCAATGCATACGTTTTCTTTTTCGCACTTGCCACGAAGTGAACTCCCAAGGTGGATGCCTCTGTCTGTGATACATGGAAGGCGGCGCCATGGGCTGCTCATTTTGTATGGACACGTCAAATGTGGCCTGCACACACGTCATGTGGACGTAAGCATTTCGCCTGGTCCCCCACTCAGTCCTCTCCAACGCCTTCCTCGGGATCACCGTCAGAATGGCTGTTGAGGCGGGTGCTTAGACATGAAGCTGACACGTTTGTCGGCACCCTGCAGCTCCACCTAGAACTTCTCTTCCCTTTCGACTAACTCATGTCCTCCTCGGCACGATTGGAAGACTTAAGACACTGCGGGAATGTCGGCTGTGTGCATGCAAACATGCGGCTCTGCTAGTGAAGTGGGTGAATGCAAGAAGGCTCGCATGCCCTGAGAAGACGCTTCATCGGCATTGCGATGGGCACTGTGGGGCCACGCGAGGTAAATGGCACAAGAAAAGAAAGTCGACCCCAGAAGGGGCAGAGTTGTTGAGGAGAAAATCACCTTGTGGCCCATACACCCTCAGTCAAACGCATATTCTCGACTCAAAATGGGTTTCAATCAGTTGGTGTGAAGGAGAAAATACGCCGGGTGTTGCGACAAACGATGGGGCGATGGAGACCGCGAGAACCGAGACGGCATTTTCAAATGGCCTACATGTCTGGTTTGGCGACACGTCGTGAGAAAGAATCCACCGATGTGATGTGGTCGGAAGTGGACGTCGACATGGGTTAGCGGCAGTTGGAGGCCAGAGTTTTCCCTTACCAACCAAGTGGGCGGCACTGGTCGAGGTCTCTTACTGTCGTCAATCTCGTCTCATAGCCTGCATTTGCAGGTTGAAATGCAGCAGTTGCTCCCCGCAGAGTCCTCGCACGATGTCACTGCGCTATAATGCTTCAGCGCCTGCGAATGCATTGCTCTGAAAGAGCTGCACAAACTGCCTCTGATGTGTGTTTGCCAGGGTCGTGTTGTGAGTATGACCCGTGATCTACTTGTTCAGGCCAATTATCACTTGTTACAATCCCCGAATCTTCCTTCGATGTACCTTCGCGAGCGTAACCCCCCTCTCAGCTAGGTGCGCATGCGGCAGTAATGTCCGAACAACTCGTGCCCCAAATTCTTTTTCACCTCATTCTAATCTGACAAAAGTAATATTTAACCAAAGCCGTAATTCTTGACAGTTCCCTGTGTCGAGGTACAGACATGCATTTCAGCAGTGCCGTATTCCATGAACCACCTCACTCGCATCTGCCTCGTGTGCACTCCACACTAGCCTGTCATTACGAATCTTGCGGACCATGCCTCAACCCCCGTGGGCAGACTGCTGACTTGGTGCCTTTGAGATCTCGCCACAATGCGGCTAGTTTTGAAGCCGAGCTGACCACATGGACAGACGGTGGTGCGTAAAGCGCCATTTCGACTGAGCGACCCAAGAAACTTGTCTAGTATTGCAGGGCAATAAGCCCAACTTCGCAGCACTACCTGCTAGATTATCTCAAAGCCGCAAGCCGATTCTGTTAGAGTGGAGAAAGACAAAGTAAAACTAGCAAAATGCAGTTGATTTGGTCTTGAAGAGAACCAATTGGCGGATAATTAATGGAAGGATTGTTGCACCATCAGGTGGTCACCTCACCGCGACTAGGCTAGAAATGTGAGCTGCACCGTCGACGGTGTGACAAGTGTTTCGTGAGACTCCGGGCACCTCACCCAAATGCAAATGCACGCTGGTGCCTGTAAAGTTCAGATTCTACGTTCACTTGACAAATTTAGTGGCTTTGAGATCATTCTCCCTCGACAAGCCGCCTGCCACCTTGAGCGGATGAAGATTTCGTGGCTGATTGAAATCTCGCACCAATTAGACTAGCATGTTTCGTTGACCTGAGTCGCGTCGCCTTTAGCCAGAACGGTGCCACTGGGGAGACCACGCACAGCAGCACATGCACCTACGTCGTTGTTTGTGGCCCTGTTCAGGAAAACCAAAATGTGCGGATTGTTGCACCATCAGGTGGTCACCTCACCGAGACGAGGCTAGAAATGCGAGCTGCACCGTCGACGTGCTGCGACGGAGCAGAGAACAAGGCGGTGACCCTCAAGATGATATTCAATTTTCCACTCTGCCGCCAGACTCGCCTATAAAAGCGACTTAATTGCAGCACTAAGCGAGAAGTCGACATGAACTTTTTAGCCCTGTTTCTTCTATTTCTTCTCGCAGGTGACACTGACGCCTGCTTGAGTGGGGGAAGTGTGAGGGTCTTCTCCGGAGCGGATGATTCAGGCGCAGCTAGGAGGATGGCGGGGGGAGGAAGACGCATGGCGCACCACTCGCGGGAGATGGAAACGGTCAGCATACTCGGCTCTGCCTTGATGTAATTCCCCACTTTTGATCGACATCCAACCTATCCACTCTCCTCCGCTTCTTAATAAAAATTGCCGCCATCGGTGTTGCATTTGCGAGGTATTTTCGTCGAGTTGGTTAGGCGGACAACTTGTTCAGACTGCCAGCTCGAGTGAGGAGGTCTCAAGTGACAGTCTTGAGCAAATTTCCTCTCCTCACCGCAAACCACCGCACGGAGTGGAGGGCGAGTTGAGAGGTGTGATGAGCAGCAACTTCTCGGTTGTTTCGGTTGTCGTGTCATGCCAGCACGTGTGCAGAGGTCGGCGGTGCCAAGGAGGCTGTTAGATTTCCATCTACAGGTAGGTGTGAAGAGACGAATCAATCGCTTCAGAGCCTGACTTGGGTCCTCTTTGTTCTGTCTGTTTAATGCCAACACTGTCGTGCAAGTGCTACTACTCTGTTGAAGGAAAGTAATGTGCAGAAGCTGAAGCTGATGCGCAGCACAACACACACACACACACACACACTTGTCTCAGTCAAATAGGGTGCCCGCAAATGAGTAAAGAAGGCCCCGAGTTCTTTCTCTTTGGAGTCCAATCCCCTTGAATGCTACTATCTAGATGGAAAATGTGGGAGGCAACTTCAAACCACCACTGTCCTTCTAGTTTCCTCACTAGGCGGGTCGAGTGCAACTAAAAGAGGGTGGGAAAGCGTGATGTCGTTTGCCTGTACACTTTGCGGGTGGTTTGAGTGGAGGGTGTGTAATTGAGAGGATTTCAAATCGTCTCCCTCGTGAGGCAGTGATTCTCTCTTGACGCCAGCCGGCGATCGCCACGGTCGAGTTGAATGCGTCAAGCGCCTATCACGCCGAGCCAATTGCAGACGATAGGGGGAATTCACCACCAAAAGTCCTTCGCATCCGCTGACGAAGATTTGGCGACTGAGGGAAATTGTGCATCAATTGCACTGGCAGGTCCCACTGACTTGAGCGGCGTCACCAGCAAAACCACCACATCACACGCACATGCGCCCCCTGTCTGTCGCTGTAGTCGACAGAGTTGCAAAATGTGGAGTGTTGCACTGTGTGGTGGCAACCACAGGGAGGTCAGTCGGGCGAGGTGAACTGGGTCGACCGCTTGCGCCGACAAAGCAGAGCACAAAGCGCTCACCCTCCACGTGGTGCCCAGTGTGCCACCCTGCCACCAACCTCTCCTATAAAAGCGAGGCCATGGCAACACCAAGGAAGACGTCGAAATGCATGTTCTGGCCCTCTTCCTTCTCTCTCTCCTCGTGAGCGACACTGCTGCCTGCCCACGGACAATGAATTCGAAAGAAGCCCCCACCGAGCCCAGTGGGATGCCAGAGCGAGAGAGACGCTCGGCGCAGCCCTTAGGGGAGATGGAAAAAGCCGACGTAATCAACGCGTCCGTGGCGCGACCTCGCCCCTGATGCACATTCAGCCTGCTCACTCTCCTCCGCCTCTTAATAAATCTGCTGGTGTCGGTCTTGCTTTTGCAGTTTATTATCGCTATATCAGCAGGGTGTGCGAGATTACTTTAAAGAGGTCTCCACACGAAGTCTGCAGTTAACTTTTCATCTTCTTTCAAACCAACACGTGGAGAAGAGTAGAGGGAGATGAGGGCACATGAACACTGCCAAATAAGTTTTTTTGGTGCCACGTTGAAGGGTTCGTTAGATTCGACCTGAGGCGACTTCATGGACACGTTGGCGCGAAGAAGGTGATTGTGAGTGTTGCAAAGCCTGACTTTTGCTCTCGCCTCCTCTTCAATCGCTTTGAGGAGTGCGGAGAGGATGAGCAGTCGCGAGCATTCAAATGGTCACAAAGTTTCTCGATCAAGTGAAGTTGTTCGGAAAGAGAAGGAAGAGGCACGATGTGGATAGGAAGGTTACACGGACGGTGAAGAATGCAAGTGAACTCGTTAATGGGGCCTTTTTTTCGCTCTGATGACATCCCTTGGGCAGCTTTGGACCGCGTACCCGACGGGGCCGAGGTGGTCTGCTGCGGGCGGTTGCGCTTCGCCCGCGGTTTGTGAAAGAGAGCTGGTGGTTGTGGTCTAGAAAACTGCACTGGGTTTAACGATGCACTTAGCTGGAAATGATGTGCTAAGGTGAACGACGAGCACCTCCTTTCTTGTCAGAAACTGCCATTTGATGGTGTCTGAGCGGCGTTTCGGAACGTGTCTCACATTGTCTGTGGCATTGACCCCACAACTGCAACCTCCCGTCGATCTGAAGCAACCTCGGCATGAGGTAACCCGCAGCGGGATGAAGGTGGCAGTACGGCCTGCCTGTTCCCGCGATGGGGAATTGTGAAGGAGGTCAGACCAGAGTGCTTGATCATCTCCTCACCACAGTGGCAGAATATCATGGTGGGCCGTTTGCCACGCGTCGCTGGGAGAGAGGCAGGCCGTGTTGTCACTCCAACTCGCTGACGATCACCTCGTGTCGCGATTGACATCTGATCGACGGGACTGCGAGAGTCTACTCCGGGCGGTTCTGCTTTGCCTGCTTCACCATCCTCTGGAGGAGGAGGAGGAGGACACGGTATGTCGGGTGAAGCGAGAGGAGCGAGGCACTTCAAGACTTTTAGTACTCTCTACACGAAACAGACCGAGTATCAGGTCCGCCAGTCCGCCCTCATGTCCGTCGGGTACGCGAGTCGTCGCGGATGATGTTGTGATGCAGTGATCGCCCACGCATGCCGCTATGAGGCCGTGTTTGAAAATTGTCTATCACGGTTGGCATTCAACTGAAGCAGTAATCAGCGCACACGCAGCAACGTAGGCACGGGGAAATGCTACGAAGGCGAGTTGGCAACGGAGGCGAGCTTTAATGCAGGTTCTAAGATCCCCCTTCCCCTCGCTTACCAATCCATCTTAGCGCAGACAGTCGCAGTCAGGCACCCACTCGGGAGAACTGCCTCTCCCGCCGCCACGTAGAGACTCAAAGGAAGGACAATGTGCTCGCACAGCTTGCGCAATCCCTTTAATACCGGACGTGAAGAGGAACTTTTCTGACAAATTTGCGTCTGCCCGCCTTCGGCACCGTCAACTCACCATCCATTGACCTTAAGGACTTTGCAGTCTACCCCGACGCCACATCTGAAGCCAAATCAACTGCTATGCGACGGTTTTGTCAACACCATCAGTTTCGTTACCTTGTGGCAGAAGAGAAAAAGACTTCGGTGTAGGTGCTTCCTTCTCGGGAGGCGTGAGGAGTAGCTGCCGTAGGAGAGCAGACTGGGACGTGCGCATCCACCCTCTGGACACACAACACTCCCTCGAATTCCAGCTTGTCATCGGTATTTGCGTCTTGTTGAAAAGGCGGGGTCTTTCGTACGGCAGCACCACCAGATGCCACAGAAGAGGGCATCTGCATTGATAAATTGGCACTCCGGAGGCCAGAAATCACCAAGGCTTGCGTAGGTTTTCTCATCCACCAAGCGCCGCTTCCGTGCACGCCTCCACTGCGCCCCATCAGCATCTGCGAAGGCTGCAGTCTCAAAAGTACGTAACACTGGAATGTTGGTCATGTCGCCGTGTCCTCCCCGCCAGCAACCAAAGTCGTGGACATTCCCATGACCCCACGTCTCTTCTCACAGGGAGCTCCTATTTGCCGAAGAGCTGGGGAATGTGCGTGGAGGCGTGGAGGTCTTCCGGCTGAGACGATGGTGGGTTTCGCTTCATCACCACCTCTGCGATTTGCCACTTCTGGCAGCTTTGCTCACAGTTCATCGTCCGGATTGGCGAGGAGTTGAACATAGCAGTGGGGCGGAGAGGGGGAGAGACGAACCCTCGGAAGCCTGACTGGCGTAATCACCACCTCGTCGGCTGCCGGACGGAGTCATGGCAAGTAGGTTAGCCTCAGTGAGAAACGCCAGATTCTCGCCTCCTCCGCAATCACCTTCGGGTGTTAAGGGCGAAGGTGAAGCGGGGAGCTCTCATTCCGTGCACCATTCTGACACTCCTCAGGGCTGAAACCCCTACTTTCTTTACCTTCTCACTAACCTCGAATTAGCGCTTTAATCCCCGTCGTTATCAACAACGTTTCCCTGCTCTGCGCGCAGTTCAGCTGAGAGGATGAAGGATGGTGATGTTGAGGCCTTGAGGAGGGCGTGAAAAGATGCGTCGAGGATGACACGTTAGCGTACGTGCAATAAGGCGAAAGGGACCCACTGTGTGAAAGGCTCCTTCGACATATCCTAGCAGGACATTTCGAAGGTCCTTCAGTAGTCTCACGGGGTATCTTCAGTTCTCCTTGCTGGCCACCTCGCAGACCGTTCGACACACACCATCTTGTGCCTTTCATGAGCTAGCTGATACTGTGGACGGCAGAGGAATATTTTACAGTGGATTAGAAAGCAATCAGAGTCCTTTACACAGTCGTAGCAGTGGCTATGAAGAGACCAGAAAATACTGTGGAGCGAGAGGAATCCCAGGCGTTGGTGAAATAAAATGACTACTGAGTTCCACTCGTCTCCTACCCAATTCGTGCGTGTTCTCGTCTCCTGTTGAACGCTTCCACCTCGTCAAGATGTCCCGTTTACTGTAGGAGATTGCTGAGGAGGCGAGACGGAATATGACATACGGCAACAAGAGTGAAGAGTGGGAATGTGCATTGAGGAGTGGAGGCCTTCAGGTTTGGACGCTGTCTCCCGAGTAAGTGTGAATAACCGTCGGGCGATAAAATGGCGGTTCGAAGGCGGAAGTTTATAGCCACATGGCGGAGATATCAGAACATCGCGTCCCCGATCCAGTAATTCTTAGCGGGTGGTCAAGGATGTGTGGGAGGACTTTACACTATCAGGGTGGAAGACAACAACTTGCTGATTTGCGCCGTCTAGCCGCTTTGCTCGAAGTGTGTTGCTCCCGTTCGAACGGACCCTTCCGTTTTTCATAATCCCATCAGACCGACAGCCTAATCGCCTTTTGGAGAATTTCTACCTTTGATGTCGTCTTGGCTGGTTTACTTTGCATATCCCACGCACTCTTCTGATTAAGCCTATTCCAAACTGTCACCTTTTCGTCGCCGGGCGTTAGTCTTTCCAAAAATGGATCATTTCCGTCGCCTTTCAGTTGTTACGAATAGCCGATGCCAATACGTTGCACCATGAATTTCCTCAAACTGATGAGGGATCCAGAGATTGTGCTCCCTGACGAAGCCAAGCTCTTTTAAACCTTAGTTTCAATGCATGCAGGCAATTGACAAGTGAATTCCTCTGCCCCATCACGTGTTGTGCTTTGACAATCGGGGTGGACAACGGCCTCGATTGATGTGGACCTCCTCGACTTCAAGTAGACAGACAGCCGGACTGTCGAGCACTTTTCCCAGAAAACTCACAAATTTTGACGACTCTGGCGTTCCTACAATGCTTCGTTCCCCTCTGGGGCGGATAATTTCATTTTTTTTACTTGAAAAACCAAAAATTTGTTCGAGGCCCCATTCTTGTTCCTCCATCTTCAAATCGGGTTAAAAACAAAATTATACAACTAAACGATGTGCGGTTTTACAAAATGAAAGGCAAAACCCAAATAATAAGGAAAAAAATAGGAATTGTTTTCCTTGAACACATTAAGGAAAGTGTAAGATCCAACTGACTTTAGTTACCAGCCCACGAAAGCGGTGTGGCGTAACTCGCGTGTCAACGAAATTTCGGGCGGTGTCAGCCGAAACTCCTGTTAACCGCGATGCCGGTGACGATTCCAACTTTGAAGCGACGACAGCCGTTTGGCATTGCAAGACTTTAATCAGCATTTAGTTTGGCAAGATCTTCTGGCCCTCTTCCTTCTCTTTCTCCTCGTATGCGACACTGATGCCTGCTCGACGCCGCTAAAGTTCAAGAACATGCACAGAAAACGTAGGAGGATGCCAGAGCGAGGAAGACGCTTGGTTCAGCCTTCGGGGGAGGTGAAAACAGTCAGGACACTCGACTCCGCAGTAATGTAATTTCCCCCCTCATTCACATTCAGCCTATTCACTCTCCTTCGCTTCTTAATAAAGGTGGTGGTACCGGCCTTGCGTTTGAGTGCATTGGCGCCAAGTCGACAGGGCGTACAACAGTCTGTCTGCAGTTAATTATTTTCTCTTATTTTAATCACCACATGGGGTAGATGGAAAATAGAGCACTCTAACACTACCACATAAACTGTTTTCTAGCCACGTGGAGCTTCCTCATAGGCGCGCGTTGAAGGGTTCGTTAGATTCGACCTGAAACCCTTCCATCGACACGTCGATGCGAGGAAGGTGTTCATGAGTGCTGCGAAGCTCGACTCTCGCTCTCACCGCCCCGCCCCGCCCCTCCTCCAATCGCCTCGAGGAGTTAGGTTGGGATGTGCAGTCGCGAGCATTCAAATGATCATGAGGTTTCTCGGTCAGGGGGAGTCGTGCGGAAAGAGAAGTTAGTAGGCAGCGAAGAACGCCAGTGAAGTCATTAGTCAGGCGCTACTCCGCTCCGTTGGCATCCCTTCGGGCAGCTTAGTAGGCTTGATTTGGTTGACTGACGATATCACAGATGCGTCCCTTTATCTGTGGCAGATTTACGCGACTGCCAATTCCGTTCTCCGCCGGACGCCTTTCCGTAAATGAGTTGGAGGTAGGAGTCAAGTGGGTCGGCACTTGTTGCTTCTTAGGTGATAGGCTGATAGGCAGACAGAATTCAATCGGAGTCCCCTTCCTGGCCGTGGCAAGCATCTACGCCTCAGTCTGTGCCCGTTCTCACCAGTTCCACTTTGTCAGACTTTCTGTGTTTCAGTGACTACTTCAGGACACCCCACTGTGACTCGACGTAGGGTATTTGTCGGGCCTGCCAACATTGCTCCACTTGAGCCTAAGAGACTCTGGTCCGATGAAAGTTTGTGCAAGTCATCTGAAGTTCATTTTTCACTAAGAGATTTGCACCATTTCGGGAGCAGACTCAGTTAAATATGAGTGAACGTGAGGACTTGCAGTAGGGCTACTCCCAGCTCCCCCATCCTCGGTTGAATACTGTCAGCTCTGTCTGGAGTAGGGGAATACTCTCTACTCTCTTCACTTCCACCCAGTAAGCACGCGGCACCTTCCAGCGATATGGGACCGTTCAACGCGTGCGCTAAGCAATTCTAGTGGAGATCTTGGTCGTACCAATGCTGTCGGACAGCTCGGGAGAAGCGCTAAGACGTGGCAGCAGGGCAGATAGGTGGCGAGGCTCAGGGCGATCCACTGCATTTTGGGTAAGGTTGACCTCCTTCCGGCAATATTAATTGCCAACTGAGAAGTGTGGAACCTGCTGGAGCAAACCAAATGACGTTTATGCGGTTAAATAGTGGCACGGAGGAAATTTGGTCGGGTTGTATTTCCAGATACCATGAAGAAGCAGTCTCCCTTAATCCCCCGCATGACGCTTGGGAGGCATTTGAGCCCAATCAGAAACTCGTCTTGTTGTCATCACACCTGAAATGCTACTAGATGTCTTGAGCCTGTTTACTGAGTCCTATTAATCCATGATCCCGGCTAATTGGATGAGCTAGAACTAAAAACACGGCGTTGGACCCCGTACATCATTTGCGAATCACCTGAGTAAGGAAAGATGGAGAGTTTTGGATGTGATTCAGGGGGTTGGAAGTAAGAAAGTACATCCGCCTGCGGCTATATGCATTGTCTCATTGCCACTTGGTCTTTTCTCCAACAGTGGAAGCAGCGACTAGGGATGCTGCAAGGCAACATAAACTGTTCGCCTACACAGAGAACACAGAGCCTTCCAAGTCTCCGCAGGGAGCGGCCCTGCCTTTATAACTGGCCTCCGCAGGCTCGGTACCTAAGAAGGCATTACTTTGCAAGAGCGAAACAAACTGCCCCGAATGTGTTTCAAACCGTCGTGCCATAAGTGCTTAAAGCCTGCTGTTCCTTGCTACAATCCTCGCATTTCCCTCAGCTGCACCTTCAAGAGTGCAACTCTTTTTCGGTAAATCGCATCTTCTGCAGGTGTGTCCATCAACTCCTGCCACAAATTCGAGTTCACCTCCCCTTATGTTCACGATTGTACTCTGCAACAAAACCCGTAAGTCTTCGCAGGTCAGTGTGTCCACCTACGCATATTCTATAAACCAGCTCACTCGCATCTGCCGCATGTGGATCCCGCAAAAACATCCTTCATCCACCTCGAATCTGCTCCACAAATCCATTACCTTTACTTCTCCCATGGTCGTTTATAGAACTCATTGCCACGGCCTTTCTCAAAAGAGTAATTACACAAGAGTTACAAGTTGTGGACACAAATAAGTCTACTTTGTCCGTAATATTTCCGAATCCTGCCTCCTCTGAAGAAACTTAGCCTGACAAGGCGAAGGCCAACAGATATTTGCACTACAAATAAGGGGCATTTTTCATCGCGGTATGAGACTTGGAATGCTGCCTTGACGAGGACGAGAACTTCGAGGTAAGGGTTGAAGGAACAATGTACTGCTACCTATTTCGGGTTTTAGCGGGATCTCCGTCCTACTGGGCGATGAAATTTTCCCAGTGTGGCGGGCCTGAGAAGCCGTCTCTATTTCAATGTGTAGCAGAATCGGCGTCGATTTCGCATAAGGTCTCACAAAATCAACAATTACCTGCGCTCTCCCCACCAACGTTTGTCCGAACGGTAGGCTCGGCCCCAAAAGTAACTGAGTTACGGTGAGTTCTCAAACGCGTCAAATCAGCACTCTGTCAACATGTCCTTCGCACTCAACCGCGCATTTCAGTCAGAGGGCGGAGACTTTTTCTTCATCCATCAGTCAGCTCCGGACGGCGAGGCGAGTAATGCAAAGGGTGAAGAGAAGTTCTTTACCAGTTATTTGCCTAATTCCCATCTTCCTTCTCTCGACGCCTACGTGCGTTGACGTCAAAATGAGCTGGGAATAAGGCGGAATGTAGGCAGTGCCTCGGCGTTTAAAAGAGGACATAATGACGGCGCATGACATTATGCGGACGCTTCAGGCAACAGTCCCATCGGCTGCCGACTACTCTCATTGAGGATTAATCGTACTGCCAGCATCATCATACTCCCTTCAGAGTCGTAGGAAAGGTGTGATCGTGCGCAGAATGCGGGTGGGCGTGTGCCTTCCACTGTTTAATATCACCAAATTGGCTGCCAGGACGTAAGAACGAGGAGAAAATACGAGAAGAAGGCGGTCCAAGTACGAGACCGCGGTGGGGTTTGCTCGCCTCATCGCGACCAAATGGCCTCGAGAGCAGCTTAATGCTAACTGAATAAAATACTAAACTTTACAGCTGTTCCTTCACCAATCTACAACGCGAATTAGTGATGTGGAATATGATGTGTCACGAGCGGATGTGCTGCTGCGTGATATTCAGGTGAAATTACATTCGGGACAAGCACCAAGCAGAACTGGGCGTCTGAACGTGGCGGCGAAGGGGTACCTCTCTGTCGCCCAATGCTTCGAAGAGGCACAAATTCTGTCACGCGACTGGCCGTGTCGCATATTCCAGAGACTTCAGTCATTGCTTTGGTGTGGCGCCCCATCGCAAGTGCTTGCTTGTCACACATTTTGCCGACACTACGCAATATTCGTCGCTTGTCTTCGTGGCATGGTAATGCGCCATGATCTGTCGGGACACAAGGTTTCTTTGTGGACAACGCAAGAATGAGTCTGGCATTTACGTGAATTTTAGCCAACATTGCATGTTTGTGTAGCAGCTTTGTGGAGTAAAATCATACGGTTTGGCACGTTTGGGGCCGTTTGGAGAATGAGGAACACCCACGCAGCTACGACCTCGTCCCTGCCTTCCCTTCTTCCCCGCATTCGATCCTAAACGGACTCGAGGCATTAGTTAGTTCACGCTACACGCCCTATGAAGCTAACATTCATCCAATCATTCCTCTTCTCCTTGAAATCACTTAGGTCCTGTGTCTAACCGACGTGTGCGACTTGAACTGGACAATCGCCGTTCTGCCAGTTTGGAAGCTACGGTATGTTCACTTGTGTTTAGTCCTTGTTCATTTGCGTCTGAAGCATACATTGTAATGTGGGTTCAAAATTTTCGGCAACGAATTCGAAGTGAACCATTGCACAGACGTCGCCTGGCACGACCAGTGTGGCGGCGCCGACGAGTCCGGGCTGATCGGCGGGTGCTTTGAACAGAAAAAAGGCAGAAGAAAATGCGGAATATTGCGTGCTCTGTCTGCCCTGCCTCCTCCAGCACCTCTTGTGCCCATTTCTGCCGCATCCACTGTAATCTTATGTTACTTCAACCGGGCGCCTGTTGACAAATGGGTGTTTCGCCTTTGCAAGTAAGGTCACCTTTGCAGCCAAATCCGAAGCGCCAGGTGGCAACGGGGAAAGTGTGAATCTCAGGGGCGTCACAAGGAGCGTGTAGGGATTAGCCGGGGAAAGGGGCAGCTTATTAAACACGAAATAGTGTGGTGGCAGGGCACGACTGAGAGCATTGCACTGGTGCCTGTAGCGGAAGCATTCGGCCCTTGACACGAGACAGGCAAATGAAATAACGGTCGCCGTCGCAGAACGAAGATGTCGCAATATCCACGTTTCAAGTCAACATTCAACTCCTAGCATGAGACAAGGAAATGACGAAAATGCAGTGCCAGTAGGGCGATCATGATTCACTTATGAGAACAAGTTGAACGCAGTCACTGTGAGGCTGTTGCCTCAACCGTTCTTACACGACACCCGCAAAGGCCGCACTGACACTAGCAGTTAAAGGCCTCGATGCAGCCATTCTGGGCGGTTATGCAGCTATTTGACGTGAAGTGGAGTGCAATACTGCGGTGGCCTTATTCCTGTGGGGCCGATTTCATTCCCATCTCTCACAGCCAAATGTGCTAACGACAGACGTTTGTGCCAACTAAGGCGATTTTTCTGTCAGCGCTCTCACAGAAGCGCTTTTGATGGCGTCACCGTCTACTTGACAAAGGTGAGCCTATAAAGATGACGATGGAGAAGTGAGAAAACATTGGGGGTGGCGGCTTGGTGGCGATTGCTGCACCCTAGGTCAACGGAGCATTACTGTGAGTGAAGGTGGGTTCTGGCAGTTGGACTGAGTGGAGTGTTCATCAAATGGAAATTATGGCCATCACATGGGAAAATGCTCACGCAGTGATCCATTACTTCCTTCCACAATCATTCGAAACCAGAACAGCGGCGGAGTCTCAATGTGGCTAAACTAATGTCGTGTATGAAAAGAAACTTATGGGGAAAAATTTGTTAGCAGTGCTCAATTGGCAGGTCACTAAATTAATTCATGACAACGAAAGGCAGAGACATAAAGCTTCAACGACTGTCTCTATTTGAAAATATTACAATATTCTCCGCATTCGTCCTGTATCCCTGCGACAAACTACCACTTTTAGATATATAAGAAGGGATTTTAAAACAAAGTATGATACTGTCAAGTACCTGCAGTTGGTTAATACTCCAAAGGTGTAGATTTTCCAAAATGGCATGCTTGACCAATAGCTAGCTGAATATTGCAAATGCCAATGGGAATTATTTCTCCTCATTGTGATAAATAAAGTGAAATATTAAGCTTTTTGCTTTAGACTAATACACAACGCCAGTTTTATTTTTAACAACCTAACAAATCCCATTTGCTAACACCCGCTGTCCCACTTTGTTACTTTATCCCACGTTCCATGCCTCCGTCTAAAAGTGGCCTGCTCATTTTCGAGCACCCTCCGTGGCTGAAACAAGTATGCATGTCGAATTTCATCGCCTGCGCACCATTACTGGTTTGAGACCTGTGGAGTGGGCGCCTAATTGATGCTGTGGAGCAAGTGCAAATCATTGCATTTAGTTCCTTCAAGAGAGTAGTGGAACTAACATGGCGCTGTTTGGCTTTAGACATGTAGAACAACGAGGAGTGGAGTCAGGTTCTGACTGAATTGAAAAGTCCCTTCGGACCTACTTCAACTCACAATCGCTGCGACCCGATGGCACACACCGACACGTGGACAGGAGCCGGCATGAGGCAACAAGTGGAACAACCGAAAGTTGACTCTTATCACGCTTCTGCTGCATTCTCTTCCCACGCTCTGCGGTGATTTAAAAAGTGAGGAGAAGAAATTTACTCAAGACTGTCAGGGAATAAGGCCCTAGAACATGTAGCGGTCTGGAAAAAGTTCGTCCGTCCCGCCGATTTGGCCATTATAGACTGAAAACGCAAGACCACTGCGAGCACAGGTAATAAGAAGCACATGAATGTGAATATTTTGAATGTGTATCAGGCGGGGAATTACATCAAAGCAGAGCCGATTATGTTGACTGTTTCTATCTCCCTCGAGTGATGCGCCGAGCGTCTTCCGCCCTCCGTCATCTTCCTAGCTGCGCCAGAATCATCCGCTCTGGAGAAGACCCTCACATTTTTCCCACTCAAGCAGGCATCAGTGTCACCTGCGAGAAGAAATAGAAGAAACAGGGCTAAAAAGTTCATGTCGACTTCTCGCTTAGTGCTGCAATTAAGTCGCTTTTATAGGCGAGTCTGGTGGCAGAGTGGAAAATTGAATGTCATCTTGAGGGTCACCGCCTTGTTCTCTGCTCCGTCGCAGCACGTCGACGGTGCAGCTCGCATTTCTAGCCTCGTCTCGGTGAGGTGACCACCAGGTGGTGCAACAGGCTAAGCTTCTCGACTTTGCTGAACACGGCGACAAATAACTGACGTACGTACATGTTCTGCTGTCATTGGGCTGTCAAACGCCATCGTTCTCGCTAAGGGCCCCGCGAAGAAGGTCGATGGGACGTGCTAGTCTAATTGGTGCGAGATTTCAATCAGCCACGAAATCTTCATCCGCTCAAGGTGATAGAAGCGTTGTTGAGGCAGAATGACCTCGCGGCTTTTAACATTTCCCAGTAAGCTTAGATGTCGCACATTACAAATTTCACAGCCATCCGCCGTGATGAGTGTCCTCTGTGAAATTCGTAGCATGCATTGGCCTTTTGTAATGAAAAAATTAGCAGCTCAAAGTCTTGTCTTTATCTAAGAACGGGATACACTACCTTTGGTAAAAAGTTAATAATTTGTGCTCCCGTGGTTTTGGAGTGTTTCTCCTACCATCCGCCTCATATTAGCCCTGACCTTTCTTTACCTTGTCGGTCTGCAGCGCAGCGGATGTGCAGGATCGCCGAGAGGCTGGAGGCTCCCGAATGGGGACTGATTTTGTGCCTGTGTATCTTCTCCAGGTCATAAAGGCTGCACTGCGTGTGCAATCACTTCTAAAAGTGGAGAACAAGCTAATTCTACTATTTCGTTGCGTGATGATATCCAAGTGGGGCTTAGGGGAACACGTCTCTCATTGTCTGTGGCATTAACCTCACAACTGTAATTGGGGAACTATGTCCCTTTAAATTAGTAAATTCACACATATCGCTTTAATGACAAGAAGAAACCGAGACACAGTGAAAAATCTCACGTGGTCTCTCGCCGTTTCCACATTGGGATAGAGACTGGTTGGAGCGTCCATGTTTGTCTGTCACGCATTGGTGGGTCGAAAGATATTTGAGGTTTGTTTTGGAACACGTCTCGCCGCATCTGTGGCATCCACCTCATATCTGCAATTCATGATGTAAGTCACTTTAAATTAGTAAATTCACATTCATCACTTTGATGTCAAGAGAAAACGTGGACACAGTCAACATTCTCACGAGGTTTCTCATCGTATTTACATTCGAATAGAGGCCGCTTGCGGCGATCACTCGTGCCTCCAGCCTGATTTTTCACCGAGTTATTCGGAATCACCTGGAAATCGTTCCATATGTATTTTACGTTACGACTCGTCTCACCGGCCAATGAGAAGTGCGGTTAATAAAAAACAGTTACAATTACAGAGTCTCAATTGCCTTTGCTTAGAATGCCTTCGGTTGACGCTGAAACTAACTTAGCCTCTGATGGGGAAAATTGCTAACACGGTCGTAAGTATTGTTCCCTCACATACCAATTCAAGCCGCTTGGTTCTTTCATGCAGATTGGCCAAAGCAATGAGTCGGGACGGGACGGCGGCAAGCGGACCAAAGCGTTGAAATTCCTTCAGTCCCACTAGCCATGTGTCCTTCTCACATGTGTCCCACCGCTCCACTAAATATGACCGATCGAGGTTGAGGTCAAGATGGACCAATGCGGACTTAGTGTTGGTGCGGCCTGCCATACGAGTCGTTAGTGTCAATCACAGCGACCTCTTATGGTGGTTGCCCCTGGCTCTGACTTCCTGTTCTTAACGGAGGTAAGAAGCGAGAATGGAAGTGGAACGATCTGCCACCCAACAGGCGCCCTTAAGTCATATCGTAATAACCCAACGGAGGAGGCAATTTCAGATGTTTATTTTTTCTTTCCATACTTCCCACAAAATGGACTTCTGAGAGTTTAGCATATGAGAATGGGAGACTGAAGTGGGACTTTTCACGGTGCTACTTTACCTTATGTCCCACGCTACTGGTTTCGTGTGAAAATGTCGAGAGCGGCTTTCTCGAGGCAGACGAAATTGTCTTCTGCCGCCTCCTCTCGATCCTCAACGGCGGATACACAGGGCTGCCCGTGACTGTCTCGCAGCACACCGAGTTATGTGGAGTGCGGCAACTCTGCCAGTGCCCCAATCGCGGATGTTTTCATCTCGGCTGGGCACTTACCCGGCCGTTGAGGCTGGTGGTGAGACATGAAGCAGAGCATCAGAAACGTCGGAGGCGGGAGACGGAGTCAGGCACATGACAGCAGCACATGGTGTTACTGAATTCGGAGTGGTAGACAGACTAGGGAGTTTGTGCGGAAGAAGTCATCCGGTTATTTTGCTAATTAACTGACTTATTTAGCGTGGAATGACACGTCGGTAGCAGTTTCAAATAGGTTGAGGAAATGAGAGGAAGTTTGTCGTGCGTCTCAGGTTACCTTCTACCTTCCAAAAATTTTTCCTCCCGTTGTGAAGCAATGAATTTCATTTGGAGCACACCACGTCCTCTTATATTCTACTATCATCTTTCCGATGACAACAAATTAGACTTTTGCTCGAATGAAAACTACTGCGCTAAACAGATTAGGAGAATATCTCACTGTGCCATAAGCCTTCTTCTCCACTTTCCAGTTCACGTCATTTGGTTTGCTCCAGCAGGTTCCACACTTCTCAGTTGGCAATTAATATTGCCGGAAGGAGGTCAACCTTACCCAAAATGCAGTGGATCGCCCTGAGCCTCGCCACCTATCTGCCCTGCTGCCACGTCTTAGCGCTTCTCCCGAGCTGTCCGACAGCATTGGTACGACCAAGATCTCCACTAGAATTGCTTAGCGCACGCGTTGAACGGTCCCATATCGCTGGAAGGTGCCGCATGCTTACTGGGTGGAAGTGAAGAGAGTAGAGAGTATTCCCCTACTCCAGACAGAGCTGACAGTATTCAACCGAGGCTGGGGGAGCTGGGAGTAGCCCTCCTGCAAGTCCTCACGTTCACTCATATTTAACTGAGTCTGCTCCCGAAATGGTGCAAATCTCTTAGTGAAAAATGAACTTCAGATGACTTGCACAAACTTTCATCGGACCAGAGTCTGTTAGGCTCAAGCGGAGCAATGTTGGCAGGCCCGACAAATACCCTACGTCGAGTCACAGTGGGGTGCCTTGAAGTAGTCACTGAAACACAGAAAGTCTGACAAAGTGGAACTGGTGAGAACGGGCACAGACTGAGGCGTAGATGCTTGCCACGGCCAGGAAGGGGACTCCGATTGAATTCTGTCTGCCTATCAGCCTATCACCTAAGAAGCAACAAGTGCCGACCCACTTGACTCCTACCTCCAACTCATTTACGGAAAGGCGTCCGGCGGAGAACGGAATTGGCAGTCGCGTAAATCTGCCACGGATAAAGGGACGCATCTGCGATATCGTCAGTCAACCAAATCAAGCCTACTAAGCTGCCCGAAGGGATGCCAACGGAGCGGAGTAGCGCCTGACTAATGACTTCACTGGCGTTCTTCGCTGCCTACTAACTTCTCTTTCCGCACGACTCCCCCTGACTGAGAGACCTCATGATCATTTGAATGCTCGCGACTGCACATCCCAACCTAACTCCTCGAGGCGATTGGAGGAGGGGCGGGGCGGGGCGGTGAGAGCGAGCGTCGAGCTTCGCAGCACTCATGAACACCTTCTTCGCATCGACGTGTGGATGGAAGGGTTTCAGGTCGAATCTAACGAACCCTTCAACGCGCGCCTATGAGGAAGCTCCACGTGGCTAGAAAGCAGTTTATGTGGTAGTGTTAGAGTGCTCTATTCCCCATCTACCCCATGTGGTGATTAAAATAAGAGAAAAAAATTGACTGCTGATTGTCAATGGAATCTCTTTAAGAAGCCCAGCGGCCGAGGCAGGGTGATGCACTTTTTGGAACCAAGCAGTCGCCGACCACCCGCGAGGAATGCCAGCCACTGTGCATGCTGCAATGTTCAGCGTCATATGCGCCGGCAAAATGGCCCGACCTGCTCACCAACACAGAGGGCACCAGGTCCAATCAAACGCGCTCACACAGCAACCCCGGTGCTCTAATTCATCGCATTGCTGGCCATCTTCCCCCCATCTGCCCACCGGCGGTCATGGCGCTGACACGACCTTTTCAGGTGGTAGACAAATTGGCCAGCTCAGCATTCAGTGGTGCGGTGGGCTGTTTCGCTTCAGGTGTGTGGAGATGATTTAGTGCACGGTGAGTTTCAATGTAATGCTCCTCGTCAAGGTCTATGGTTTCGATTGCTTAACAATTAGCCATCTGAGGATGGTGGAGCCTCCTGAGGCGTGTTGCAATCGCCTTACCGCCGGGCTCAACAAGGCGACGAGAGCCATCTGAATGTTGGAAATCTCTTTACCTCTGGTCACTAATCCCCAAAAATTCTGCCTCGGAAACTAAGAATTAGACGACCTTAGGAAGGTGAACTCAACCTGTGCACTGAAACTCTACCATTCATCACCGATCATCGTTACAATGTTGGCTCCACTTTTGTGACCTACACGCGCGAGTTGTGGTGATTCCTGCGTATAATCGAATCCGAACGGGGTAATTGTGAGTGTGGCATCACAGGAAAGGGGACGAGATCTAAAGAGTCTCTCCTCTATCGCGCATTTGCGGTGCACTAGGGGTTCCTTCTTCATCTGCGTTGTGATCCACGTCATGCGCATTTGCGTGCTAGATAATTACATGAAGGTTTGTCCGTCTCCCAACACCAATCAAACCATTTCGAAGAAAACATTGGAAGTGACAAAGTATCAGTTCTAAGTATGGCAACAATTACACTTTGAATTCTCGATTCTGTCGCATGGTGGCAATAAGAGCATTCGGCCTTCCACGATAGAGGCCTCCGCTCAACATCTTGTCCGTCTTTCTCCATCCACACTGGTGGCGGTGAAGTCACTAGGCGCGAAGAGAATAGTGTAAAGCGTGAAGTACCCGAGAAGACAGAGTGCAGTCACAGTAGAGTATATGGAACCAACTGACTTATACCAAAATGTAGCAAATGATTGCAACTGATACTGTGTAGATAGTTAGGAGACTCTGCTGTGCTCTGATTTGATGTTCTCTGGTTCATCGTCTCCTTGGTGGCGGAGAGATCCGCAATAAGTCCACTTTCGACCGCATCTTCCAATTTCATACGTGAGGAAAGATGATAATTGACTCAATGACGTGCCTAAAGGCAATCGGCTGGTGGGACTAGGGGCTCTCGTTCTCGCAGTGGATGTAAGTTTGCGTGTTGCGTACGAATAAACGCAGTTCGAATTGTTGACGACCGACAATGAACGCCTATTCTCGTGACCACTGCATTCCCTCATCGTGCGAAGCGACTCAAATGTATGGCTTCTGCTTGGCGAAGAGAACAAGGAAGAATAGGGCGTAGACATTGTGAGATCACTGCGGGTCACGGAAAGAGACCATTGAAAGGTCTTTTCTCGCGTCAGTGGGCTGTTTCGTCGAGAAAGCGAGTTGGCATCCTTTTAAGAAGAGTTGTTACCCTCTTTACTTTCGGAAATGTGGGTGAGAATCACCAATTCAAATTTCACCCTACCATGCTAGCGCGTGAGAATCGCCCTACCTGGCAAAAAAAAGGCTCTTACACCAGCGATTCGCATTTCGTCGGCTCTTCAAAATACGCGGTATTCGCGTTGGAGTGAGAAATGGTCATTGGCGTTGAGAGCCTCCGTCGCGACTGAGTGGACGGATCCAGGCTTAGTGGTAGGCCCGTTCCTAATTAATTAGGATGTTTATTGCATGTTGGTGAAATTGGGATGAGGTTAAAAGATCTACTTGGATTTTAGTATGTGCTTATTGTCGGTACAGCACTGAAAATCATTCTGGCCGGGTAGGGCAAGCTGAGAAGTGGTGTCCAATGCCTCACAGTTTTTGGAAGGATGACTGACGAAATATGGAATGGTGCATTTCGTGAGCAAACTAGTTGCGCGTATTCAAAGATAAAGAGGCGAACTTCTGTAAAGGATAACTAGAACAACGTGACAAGACGGGCAGATATAGGCTTTCGGTCGGCCCACAGTCCTGGAGAGTTGCAGCAGCGGGGATTTTGCGAAGGGGTGGCGATAGAAGCTAATGAGGATGGCAAGTTTTGAGACATTCAGACTGGACGCTGCTAGAGAGCCAATTCATTCTTTCTAGTCGGTACTTTGTTGCATTAGTTTGCAAATTGTCACCTTCTTCATTATTAGGAAAATTTAGTGTAGAGCGTTTGAAAATCTACATTACTGAGGAGTTCCCTAGCTGGTTTCGCCTGGTTGGCGAAGGTTTTAATGGGACTCTTGAAGGCAAAATTATGTTAATCGGAAATCGGAGGATTAGCTGTCAGCCATGGCCATAAGCCAGTTGCAAATCTCAGTCCGCGGTTTCTCTTTCGATCGGTTTGAAGTCTTAGACGGCAGAACATTGAATTTTTGTCCCTAATGTTTTCCTTATTAAAAACTTCTTATAACCAAATATTAAAGTATGTTGTGTAGTCATTAATAAATATTACCGCAAACCTGTATTTTACGTTAACTGATATCTTCTTGGTTTATACACGATGCAATACAAATATTTTGTTGTGTAGATTCTGAAGGCCTTGGGCAAAGCTTCCTAGTGCGCGACATTCATTCGTGTACACATAACCTAAGGTAAATGACGCAGTGACAAGGTCCTACTACTCTGAAGCTAAAACGTTGCCGTCGCATAGCTTTAAAGTATGAGACTTTTGTTTTAAAATAGATCGCTTGAATTACCCATTGGAGGGAGTGAATAGGGACAATTTTTGTAGAACGCAAGAATTGTATATAAAGGCTCCTATTGTTTATAACACGAAGTGCTATGCCTTAAATTTTATTGTCACTATTTAACTCTTTGGAATGATGACGAACAGTCTGGCTATATGCATTCCCTCGACTTTCTGCCGGTGGATGTCCTTTTAAAGATACTTAAACGTATACCTGAGGAACTTACTCCGCACAGTTCGTCCCATGTGAACATTAGTACTGGTAACCTTATTTATCTTACGATACATTTACAGTAGATGACGATTTCGAGCCGTTTATGTACCTGAAGACCAGAATTATCCCAACTCTTCAGTCTACTTTACTAAAACTGTTAGATCAGGTCTCAGCCCAGGATGTTCTTCTCGTACGTATTGCGGAATTTAGTAGCACGGTTTGTGTTAATAGATAGCATCAGTTAGCATTGCAGTGCCCCAATGATGGTTGTTCTGATTTTTCTATACAAATTGACACTTACTAAAGTGCTCTCTGTCAGTTTTAATATGTATTCCTTCGTGTCGGATTACCTGGGATGGCCTTTGTTTATCTGTTCATACTTTTGTCCTAGAAACATCACTCTGCCTTTGATGCTCTTAATTATTTCACGTTGGAACTGTACCGAAATAATCCTTCAAAAAAAGAAAGACTTAACACTGTGAGAAGTATGGAAGATATTCCGTGGGTTGTCGAGTGCTGGAAGTCCCATCCTCCGACACGAAAGCCTCTCAACTGGTATCTGACTTTTGCAGAGGCCGCCACTATAATCCAAAAGCACTGGCGAGCATTTATGGTAATTTTAAATGAACTTGCTACACGTCGCGTTTACTCGACGAGTCGAGCGACTGCGAAAACTTATAGTCACTAACCTGAATAGATGTCTGCGGCCTGTTTCTCCGCTGAATTACTTGCCATCGAGAGAACACAGCTCTTCCGTTTTGTGGTGGATACTTTGTGGATGACACTCTGTCTTCTAAATACCACATAGTTGTCCATTGCGCATCACAGATGATGTCGTTATCCACGAAGGCTCTAGCTCGCACTCGTTCATCCTTAACCTCTGTCCAAATTGACTTGTGAGTGGCTTAATGATAGTGCGAAACCTTCGAGTCGTAATGGCATGGTTGTTTTAGGCAGTATTGGCACTTTCAAATTTCATTATAATGATAACAGCGCATGGAGTAATATAATCTTTGAAGAGGACTAAACGCCTTCTCGGTTAGGGTTGGTATTTCTTACGACGGATTTTTGCGGCGTTGCAGGTTACCGAGCCTTGGTAGTACTAGGTGCCGATTATCTACTACATTATTTTCTCAAGGTGAGGCGACAGAAAGAGGTGCAGGAACTGCGTAATTGGCAGCGAGAATGGAGGGCGCAAATCGCTCAGGAGACTTTGTCCAGCTGACCATTCCATCCAACCTCGAGGAGGATGGGTTTGTGCATCTTGATTGTCCCGTTTCGCGCCCCTTTTTTCGGTCTACATTAATAAACTGTGGTTAAAACGCATTTGTTTGTTTTGAAGAGGGGATAATTTTTCTTCTTGACCATCATGCTTTACTCCACATGCAGGTGTTATCAGTTCTTATAGCACTTGCTTGATTGTTCTATCGTTTCAGCAAAAAATCTGAAATTCGCGATGTGTACCCTTCTTCTAAGACCTTTGTCCACCTCGTATCCCGATGGCTAGCACCAGTCGTATAAGGCATCTGGCTAAGAGGTATTCATCAAACAACCGTCACGATAAAAACGGTTGCTGAGAGAATTTATACGATATACTTCTTTCGTATCGTGTTTTCCACTGATAAATGGCGTGCAGAGCCATTTTCCTCTTTTGCCTTTGGCGCAGAGAAAAGTACGTGGACGGCTGATGATACTGTGGCAAATTTTCGTTACCAAGGCGGATGACTGGTCGACGGCAAAGAGAGAACACTGCGTACAAATGACAACTTTAGCCTTAATAAGGCTGAGCTCAAGAACGGTAGCGACTGAGAAGTTCTGTTTTGTTACTTTTATTCGGTTGCTCCTCAGCTGGGAAGCAGGCGAGACCGATTCAGGGCTGTCTTCAAAACCCCTCCACAAAAATGTCTGCGGGGTGGGTAGAAGAGACGAAGGCGATGGAGGTGGTGCTGGGAGAAGGAGACGATACGATGCCTGCTGGCGATCGGCTTCTTAGAAAAGAGTAGTACAATGAAGAAAAGCGGAGATTTTGAGGCCGAATATATCGGCTGCGTGGACATGACTGGTCACCGAACACACAGGCGCTTTTCGGGCAATTGGCTTCGTTTAATCTTTAATTTACATTTATGAAATTTAATAAAAGGACAGTGTGAAGATAACCAGTTAAAAAAGAGTATTCCCTAAAGTATGTATAATATCAAGCTGAAAGTATTCAGGGAGTATGACTAGGGATCAAATGATTAAATAATTGTATTATATATTGTAAAAACAAAAATCTTTGGTACTGAAAAGTACAGGGCATTGTGCAGATAAAGGAACCAGTTATATTTCAAGCAATCAAGACTAATTTGCTCATACCCTATTGCTAATAGATTATAAGTTAACATGGCAGGAAGATAACTCTTTTCTACAGTGCTAATGTGAAGTAGAATGAATCAAGTTGAAGGGCCTGTGTGGTCTCGTTCAAAGATGCAACCGGGTAATAAAAAACTAGTGCTTTCGCCATTGCGACTCGAAAGCAATGTGACCACAAGTAAGGGAAAGAGGGATGTTGGTTGTTAGGAAAGGAAGGGAATTAGACGTTGGTGTTATAGAATCAAAGAAGAATTGAAAGTAGCTTTGATCGATAAATCTCTTTAACGAGTCGTTTACTTTGGCGATAGAGCAGAAGATTAAAATGGTGGTAGAATGGGACTGTGCACGTCACAAACAACTGCTAAATTAGGCTCCCTCTGGCTAACTGTAGGAATTACATTAGTTGCCTACTCATATATGCTTCATTTTTTGGGATTGCATTTTTTAAATGCTGAAATGCCGGACTCCGTATAACTTTGTGATTAAGCGCTGCCATATGGGCACTAAATCGCAACGCTTTGGCCTCACTAACTAGAAAGAAAAAATTTCCGCTTCAATCAAAAATGTCGTAGAACGCCGTGTTCTTAAACTAGCAAAATTGCATCAAAACCGTAAAGCAATTTTTTGACTGTACGCATTTTGTTTTAACTGTCAGTATATTGTCCGCCGTCATGAGGTCGTTTGTCAGCCCTCTTGCTTGGACCGCCTCTTTGTGACGATCTGGGGCTAGTTTCAGTACCTCCAGGAATTAAATATTCTTATTTTTTGTTGCTGGATTATTTGGGGAGCCGTTTTTAACGAAATAATAGGGGAGGCGATGGACGACCATACTCACGAAGACAAGGTTGACCCCCGGCGAGTATGGCTGGCAAACCTGCCTCCCAAGTCAACCGAGTTTGCGGTTCTGCAATTGGTTAGGCCATTTGGCAAGATTTTGGACTTTAACTTCCCTGTGCACCAGTCCGGCGGACCTTTACAGGGTTCTACTCTCGGCTATTGTTTTGTTACATTTTCTACGGAAGCATCCGCCCTTATGGCAATGAAGAGGTTGGTCTGGTATTATCCACTGCAGTTCTCAAAGCAGTAATTGCCCATGTATTTTATTGGAAATAGGCCTTGTTATTGGTATTTGAGGGAGTTTACTTGGCGTATTCTATTGTCGACTCGGTTTTGTTGCTGTTGCACTGAACATACCAGTGGCTTTTTCACCCAGTATGCCTGTTTTGTCATTATCTTGGATTTAGCTTCCATGCACTATGTCGTATGTCTTTGCAAACTTGCTATTTATTATGAGATCGGCGACATTGATAACCCATTTGGCATGTTTGTGTTAATTATACTATAAATGATCTTGATCATATTTTATATTCAGTCGGTTAGCTTTACTTACCAGTATTTTGGCTTAATAAGTGCGACACGCGTCCCTAAGTGAAGTTTCGTGGATTTTCTCTTTGTCAATTTGGCCTATTAATCCAAGACAATGATTACTGAATGACAGTTTTTGCTATTTCCCTCGTTGTGTTATTTCACACTATCTGGCGGCTGGAACATTTCACTATCACCATCTCGATACTAAACAACTGTCAACCCAGATGTTAACTTGAAAATCAGAGGAGGATAGAAATGCCTAAATTACGAATGCATTTAATCTCTATTTGTAAAGTCTCAATGGGCGAACATTCTGTGGCGCGGTGCTCTCGACGGAGCGTGCGCGACCAACTCGGGAAGCGATGGCTCAATGGCGTGAAGCGTGTAAAGAGGCGCAACGGGCGCGTATTGAGGCGGAGAGGCAACGACGGGAAGAGGAAGTAGCTCGGCGACTTACTGACCCCACCCCCATTACAAATTCATCAGCCCTCCTCACCACCGTGACGCCTTTAACCAGTGGCAATGATGATGAGAACCGTCGGTAAGTAATGTATAGTCACTCATGAAACCGCCTTCATGCTCTTATACAGGTGGTTTGAAGGGTTAATTCCATATTTCTTGTGCTCATGGTCGCAGATTTTTGCCTTTTTAACCTAACATTATTGGTAACCACCATCTTGATTTGTGTGCTTTCCCTTCTCTTTTCTTTGTGCTGATCGCGGCCCTACGCCTCGACGCAGCTCCGAGACATCCACAGATCATCCACCTCTCTACCTGACCTCTACGGCAAGCTTGGATTAGTTTCAGCTAAATCGACTACTCGGTCCCCACCTCCCTTAAGTGAGTTTTTCGTCTTTCAGGCCTATTCGTTTTTTCTAATTAATGCTGATCTACTTGGTTGGGTCTTTACGTTGATGGCCTCCCTCTTCATTACATATCGCGTTTTCTTGCTCACTTTGATTTCACTTTCATTATCTTCTACTCCGCAATTTCAGCTTTGGGTATTGTGTAGACGCGGTGATGTATTAATGGGTTTAGAATAATCGATTTCATGAATGATTTCTCAAACAGGCTCTGGAGTAGAAAAACGGGTCGAGGACAGTTTGCTGAGTTTATGAATGTGTTAGGGGTAAGAGAGTTTAAGGACTAGGGGATCCCGTTTAAGTCCATGACATTAAGATTAAAAGCTGATGAATGGAGGAGTGAACGCTCGCGCGGTCGTAGTAATATAATTGGCGAGTGGAAATGCGCTATAATAAGCTGTTTACTGGGTCAAAAGTCGGTTGAAAAAGGTTCCACATATAGTTCTATTTTTTTCATTATCGGTTTTTCTTAGATCGAGCTCATGTACCGAAATGATAAAAATATGGTGAAATTAAGTATGGTCTACAATTGCTGGATAACTCGAGACCATCTTGGTTGACAAAATCAAGCATTATACCATACTTGGCTCGTCCAAACTGCACGATGAGGTCGTGGAATAGGTAAATAAGTAAATCCAGGTAAATGTCGACTGTGATGATTCAAATAAAACGTCCCTTCGGAACATGTAAACATGTCCATAGCGAGTGGGAAATTAGTCGGTAATCAGAATGTTTAAAAGCTGCTTCATCATCATTCATCTCAAACAGAACTAAGCCGTGCTCAGAAGAGGCAGGCAGTGCGACGCATTGAGGCGGCGTTGCGTAGCACTTCCCAAATCGCAGTTCAGCCGGCGATTTTGAGGTCCGCGGAGGAGAAGCGGCAGCAACAACCGCACCCTCTCGTAGCGGCTTTGCTGGCAGGGGGGAAACGGCAACAGACGGGAGGCGACAGACGCCAGCGCGGCGGAAGTTGTGCTGGCGGTACCCACCGCTTCAATCCCTATTTCCGTCCCTGAGTATGAACCTCTTTTTGTACCAAGTCATATATCCTTATTTCTTTTCACTAATGTCACTTTGCATTTGAATACTTAGTGCGCTTATTAATGGACTCCCTAGTGGAGAGTACTTTTGTTATGCTTCTGGAATCATCTTGAAACTAGGTTGCAAGTATCGTCCTTTGCGATCCGCCCAATAACCTAAATGTTCGAACTTAATTGACGAGGTAACCTATTCGAAAGAATAGTCGTAACTGCTGGTGGCCTCCACAGAGGGATGGACGATCCTGGGAGAAAATGCGGCGAGTGTAATGAAAGGTGAAGCAGTGGATTGAGGTGAACTTGGGGCGTACTGATTACTGAGAGGAAAATCAAAGGACTGTTGTGATGGGTAGGGAAAAATGGTAGGCGAGTCGGGATGCGGGAGTTAAACTGACCAATGGCCCACCATGAGGGTTCAGCCTTAGGTAGTTAAGTGGAGGATGCGGAGACAGGATGACCAAGACCGAAAGAATTCGTTAAAGAGAAGATGGCCTGAAAGAAATAATGTGGTAAGCTACTGAGTAAGTGTCTGGGAGAGGTGGACCGGTGGGCCCTGGGTTGGTCGACAGTTACGAAACCAACCGTCGCCGGCTCGACTGACCCGAGGCAGGAAATGCAAGCCTCTTGATACCCGCCGCAGATGTATGTCGACTTCCCAAGCCCCGCAGCCCCCTTTCATCCAACCAGCACAAAAGTCGAAAGGCGTTTTCGGAAGCCGTCGATTCTAATGTTCCGTATGCATCTGGTCTGATTCCTTCTATAAAAGGATGCGCGGTAGAGTGAGAGAGGCAGACGGACAGAGGGGAAATGGGAGGGAGCTGAAACGTATACTTTTCGCTTTTAAAAGAGAGGATGGCGGCGTGGGTAGCGACGACCTCGTTGTTAATATATACAAAGTCTGGGCGATGAAGGCCAAGGTGGAAGGCATCACGAGGTAGTGTGCGCTGAGAGCTTGCTGATCACACGAATTAGCGACTTGTTCTCGTCCGCCATGCGTGCATTCTCCTGACGCAACCGATCTATCTCCTGTTGGGAAAGGGATACAGCACAAAGAATTCCATTACACGAACAAATGAGGTTCAAAAACAATAAAAGGAAGCTGTGAACGGACACGGAAACGTGCGCATGCGTGCGTCATGCACGCAGGCGAGCTGTGAATGTGGCAAAACAAGCTGAAGTGAACAGAGAAGGGGAGAGAAAACAAGGAGGGGGAGACATGCGCACCTTTGCCTGATCTTCAAAGAACTCCACAGTACGCCGTTGAAGCTGCAAAGCAAATAATAGACAAGGCATTCAATGCTGGAAGAGGTGGAACACAGTACCGCTAGATAGGGTGCAGTGTCCTCCCCTCTTCCAGTGGCAGGGTAAAGTGCGCCCACTCGTTGGGGGTTTCCGCGATCCATCTACCTAATTTAATAGAGTTGACTCAAAAAGGACCTTCTGGTGGGGCAACCCAAAAGTCGAGGCTGATGTGAACAGACAACCACAAAATCTGGTCATCCTGTCCCGGATAGAGAGGATGTTCCTTGCCACTATGCATATTTAGCATTGAATGATCGGTTTCTGGTGAAAATTTCGAGGTGAATATATGGATGGAGGAACAGATTGGCAAAGTGATAAGCGAATGAGAAAATCCTTCCTGTTAGACACCTTAGCTTATCCGCTTCTTTACACTTTCAAATGCCTTGCTCCCGTTCCACCAATCTCTTCCAATGCTAGAAGGTCATGTGTCCCAAGTACGCTTGAATACCCTATGAATTACCTAGAGATTGAGAGCATTGCAATGGAAAAAGTTGGTAGGACTGATGAACGTCAGTTAGGGAGCAGAGCAAGGGACATTCAAATGGTCATATGCTTTAACAGCCTCTAATCGGATAAAATGAGAGAAACAAGTGGTCATCACTCAACGAAAAATAAGTGTATCGTTGACGACATGCATGAAACGAAGACCAAACAACAGCGGAGGGAGTGGTGTTAGCCTGAGACAAAAGCGAAGGGAGTGTGCATACCGTAGAGGAGGAGGAATCGGTGTTGGACGCCGAGCCGCCATATTTACTAGGGGCAGAGGGGGTGGAGGCGGAGGAGGAGACGTGGAAACGAGCTAGTTCATTACGTAGGGCGGCTACCTCCAGAGTGACTTGATCCAGGGTGCGTTTCAGCCGTTCCTTCTCACTACGTTCCTCTTCGTACAGCAGACGATAATCCAAATTCTGCAAGACCCAAGCAATACGCATACATATAGGGACACACGAAAAAAATCGGTTAAGCGAGTCTCCGCACAGCATAAAGCAAAAATCAACCCACCTTAGACAGTTTTGACTCCCCTTACCTACGAAATGTACACAGCAATAGCTACACCAAATATTCTGCCAGCTAACCAGGTAGTACGAACGATGGGAATGGTGTGACCTGTTAATCTATTAAGACAAAAAAGAAGTGGGATAGTGAAGCTCGCATAAGCATTCCAGATCAGCGGAGAACTCGATAGCGATTTCCTCCTACTAACGCCTATATCCACTTCCTAAGGAAGCTTAATTCAAAGGCATTAAGGCGTATATCACTAGTGAGAGAAAATACCTCACGCCAGTTGTACCGCTGGTCAACTGGTTTGCCGGAAGAGGAGCAGAGGGTGGGGGAGGTCTGGGGCGCAAGCGGCGAAGTACGTCGGTCACCACCTCCACCGTTGCTCACCGTATCATTGTTGGAGGCTGTACTATTGGCGGCAGTTGCACTGGTATTTAAAATTGTCGAGCGGAGGATACGTGTTGTTGGCTAGACAAAAAACAATAGAGGCGGGTAACTCTTAAAAAGCTAGTTTACTTGATAGGTGACTACTTACGCGGGGAATGGGGTCAACAGTTCCGGTAGAAGTAGTAGTGGCAGTAGCAGTACTGACAACAGGAGCATTCTGTTCCAACTGTTTTGCCGCCGCTAGTACGTCATTTGTGTCCAGTAAGCCCGTGGGTACTCGGTCTCGGGCCGCCCGGCGCGCTCGTGAATGTGCGACTATCGAGGAGGTCGACGTGTCCGCGGCTACAAGAAATAGTAGAAGTAGTAGTGGTAGTACTATTCATATCCGTGATCCAACGTCTACAAAGCATAGTTGAGGTCACTAACTCGCTCCAGTCGGTGAGGCTGATGGAGGCTGTACGGGGGTGATCGTGGCCTTGGTGACATGTGTTGTGGTGGTTGGGTTAGAGGATGGCGTTGGTTTTTCCTCCACATCACCAGCACCAGATGTAGTGGACGATTTCCGCGTTGACTGCATGAGAAAAAGCGGTTAAACTTAGCAACTAACATTCATAAAACAAAAGAGAAAGTGGTTTATAAATGTGAATTTTGGTCATGTGATAGCCTGACATTGAAATGCAACATCAAAGTAAGATAGAAAATCGGTACCCATGCAGCGGATTCATGTGAGCCTCCTAGCATTTTAACAGAATGTTTGGAAGAAGTTTTTTGAGAGGGATATGAATCGTCATGTATACACGCTCACACGGAGAGCAACCAAAGACTTTGGCATAAAGCACTTTTAAAGGAGAAGGATAATTTTAATGACACTTGGAACTTCGACTCACCTTAGTCGTGTGCATGACCGACTAGCAAATCAGAAAATTGTGCATTTGCGAGCAGTACTACTAATTGGGAATTTCGGCAAAGGGAAAGAGAGAGAGAGAGAGAGGAAACAAGGATCTAAGTGCATTCACTGAAGGAAAATACGAGGGAAAGCGATCAAACTATGGGGTACCAAAAAGCACATGAGGGCAGTCTACGTACAGACGACTCAAAAAGTTCAAAATGTTTTACTTTGCTAATAAGGGTGATACAGTGCGGACGAATTAGAAGAGACTGAAAGGGGTTAGAATGGAAAAGTATTATTTAAAACTGGAAACTAGAAAGCAAGAGGGCGATGAGAACTAAGAATAAGACATCTCACCGGTTGAGCAAGGTGACCCAGTGTGACCTTCGAGGCAAAGAATTTCGGTGGTGATTTTGTTGGTTGTGGCGATGGTTTTGGTTGTGTTGATGAAGTCTACGAGCGGAAAGTTAGGGGAAGAAGGAAAGTTCAACGGGGAAGCTGATTAGGCACATGCCAGCGGTAGCCAGAAAGCTTTCTTTCCGCATATAGATATAAGACAGCCTGGCTGAGCTGATGAGGCGAAATGGGCGCGGTTTTTGTCGTCGCATTCGCAGAGGGAGGTAGGGTAAAAGGTATACATTTACCAGATTTGTTGATTTCAAGGAAAAAGACTAAAACGTCGCTTATCGAGAATAGAGCGCTAAAACGTATATCCTACTAACCGACAGTCAGTACCACAACATTAAGCATGCGGATAAACAAAAGGTGGTTCTGCGAAAAAATGTAGCCTCCAGCACACAGTTAAGGGGGGCTCAGCAGGGATTGCCCACCCACGTAACCTATGTCCAAGTGTAGTCGAATGATCAAACATTGAATTTCATGCACACAGGAGGCTATCTGCTGCAATACTTACCAGCGCATTGACGGAAAAGATGGGAAAACTGGATAAGGCTTTGTCGGCAGTCTGAAGTGAAGAGGTACCATACACAGACATATAAGTGAGGTGGTGCGCGCGGGTTAAGGTGCTGCTCTGTGAGGGAACTGATAATGTGATCTCTAGAAAAAATTACGGTCGCCATCTGGCAGTGGAATCACGGAATGCAGAAAACGCGGTTAACGAAAGCCCAAGATAGTAGGCGTGAGGGGAGCAAAGGTTACAGTCAAGCGCAATTTCACAGTCCATGGAAAATAAGTTGAAAAGCACGTAAAAAGCGTACATACACGGTTTTCAGTGTCAGATATGCAAACAAACTTATGAGGAATAGATGAAGCTGCCACATGTAGAGACGATGGTCTTAAAGGAAAACTAATTGCATTCGGCAAAAATGTTTCTCAACTGACCTCGATGGATTGAGTGGTGAAAGGCATGGCGCGTCAATCCTTGTTGTAAGTTCGGCAAGATCAGGGGGAAGTGAATTGAGGGAAGCAAAATGTCTGGAAAATTACCAGAAGGCACCAGCAATTGGGCGGAAGTGATACTCCGACCCGGCGAGATCACTAGGTGGTACTAATTGAACTCTTAAACTTGACCATAGCAGCATTTTAAGACCCCTTGTTAGGTAAATTGCTCCTTCTATACCATTACACAGACCAACTACTCAGTTAATGAATGACTTGGCCTCGTCGAGTGAACCTACTGCAGCGTGTAGATTGTGCGAAATTCGCGAATAAAAAAAAATAAATGGATGATTAGGCGATTTTTAATACACCATAAACCCTCAACGATCACGGTTAGGTCAAAACATTGGACCAATCAGGCTTGCCAGCGGAATAAGCGTGGCGAAGCTGGATAACATTTACTTTAAAGTACGGCGTCGAGATAAGGAAAATAAAGACATAATATCTCAAAATACCTCCCACTATCCCTCCGACGTAAATATGAGATCCCATTCAGGGTTAAGAAAAGTTTCCTCAAGTTTCATTGCAACCAGGTACACGAATGACGTGAGAATAGAGAACCTCGGCCAAGATGAGATAGACAACTTTTGCATGCAATTTCACCAGGACGGTTAATAGAAAGAGAGGTGATATGAAGTCTTTTGAATATGATGAGCGGAGATACTGATAGAACGCAAGATGAAAAACAACGAGACCCTATCAGTGGTGACAGAGTGCCGAAGCAGTGGGAGCAGAGTGAGCAAATCAAGCTAAAGCCCCAATAAAGGATGCCAGATCTCATCACATTCGTTCGCTCGCACTCTCAGAAATGAAAGGGGACATTTACGTTAAGAGGTCGATTATTTATACGCACTAAAGGAACACAAAATGAAGAGTTTGACTTTTGAAGAAATTGGTCGAAAAATTTGACGTGTAAAATGACTTCCGATGGGTAAGCATGAAAGCTTTAGACATTCATGCCTAATATTAAACAGTAGATATAGAATGGAAGTAGAATGGGTGGCAGAGAGGGTTGATTAGTTAGTGAGATGGTGTTTTCTCTCAAGTCCAAAAGTCACAAAGTTAGGTGTCGAACACTCGCCGGAACGGCAAGTTAGCATACCTTGGGAGGTTAACAGGTCAATGCAATCAGATTATTAGCACTTAGTGTTCGTCAATCTCTTGCACACGGAGGCAATTTCAAGAGAACGCGACGATGAGATCAGGCGAGTTGGGAATATTCTACCAAGCCCAAGGGTTTAAATTGACCTAACCTGTCTCGGTGATGTCGAAGTTATGAGAGTAGGATGAGTGATAGAGAAATAATTTCTGTTTTGAGCAGATCTTGTTTACTCAAGATCCTTGTAGGTACGTGTTGGTGGCGTTAACACCCCTTATTTGGCATGGAACTTAAAGAAAGGGAGTCTGAGAGATTCAACTTAACACAGTGATGTGGCCCTTGTTTACTCAGGCCCGTGGGCAACACGGGAGGGCCGGTGGCGGCCTCATTGTAAGTCATAGCGGTATCCAAACATATATCCCACCTGTGGCCATTCGTTTTTGATTTCTACTTTTGCTGTTTCAGTTAGAAAAAATGTGGCGGTCGAAAAGATAAGGTTGTTTTTTTTCCAACTGCTATTTTTTCACGACTGTTTAGTTCCTGCACATTTTGGTTTGGGATTCTGGGTGGTGTAGATTTTAAAGTGTGCGGAACAGCATGCAGCGGAACGCGAATGGATTTTATGCTTGTCCCATTGGTACAATAAGTTGCAGTTGGAGGATAGGACAAAGATATGCTGAATCGGGTGAATCCGATGACAAAAGGGAATGGCCAAATATACTTTGGAAATGAAACATCAAACTGGATTGATTTTTGTGTTGTTGGCCTTGGGGGGTTTTTAGCAGCGAGGAAAAATCACGATAAACGCAGAGTCCCCGAGGTTGAATATTTTTAGGAGCCCTGGGAGCAGGACCTTCATCCATTAAGCATTGAACTCTACGAAAAGCACCACATGAAGGTACTAGGATGCTACGCCTTGGTCCAACGTACAGTGTGCAGCCGGGATTAACCATCACACGGTACACAGCATTGTCTCGGGAGGATTGGGGCCTACTCGT
>QEYB01001175.1:0-16167 GCA_017562135.1 Dipylidium caninum
ATCACGTCATCGTGTCTTCCCACAGCCGACTGGCCGTTGCCAGCCGTTCCCTCAGTGAACTTCGATATGTAAGGCCTTATCTTCAACTTAGTCTCCTCTCTGCCACAGGGCCGGAGAACGCGGCGCTGCATCTCGAGGCCATCCCCCCTCCCTCAGAAGCCAGAGCTCGGAGGTGAGGATCGGTATGTGAAAAACCGGAGACTTGACCCATAGAAGCATGTCAGAGCTGCTAATGTTAAATCCCCACTACCAACCGCTATTTCTTTGACTCCAAAAACCTTCCTCGTAGCCATTCTTGAGAAAAATACTAGTTAGGAGAAAATAAGAAGTACGGAGTTCTTCCGAGTTCACGAAGCGAATGAGACTTTGACAACAATGTGACTGGGAAATCAACATTGGCGAGCGACCGCAGATATAGCGGCCTATGTTGACGATTGCACGAAGAAAGAAGCTGCAGGCAGAAGGAGAACGGGAGAGCTGGAGAGCAGTGCTATAGTGAGAGCTGAAGAGAAGCAAACCCACTTCTGACCAGACAATTAACAGAAACGCGGGCTAAAAGAAGCCCGGAACCAGAAGAATCTCAGATAGTACTGGGGCGTGTGTGTGTGTAAAAGTTGCTATTACATTTATCGTCTCTCGCACTCGTAATCGGTTACGGCTAACGTGTAGACACTCCGTTAAGTTCCGAGCGCGTTCCGTCCTCAGAGCATCTTTTCCGTGCTATGGTTTTTTAATTAAGCGTTAGAAACCCTTGGCCCCCTACTACGATCGACTTGCAGATGTATTATTTGCGCACAGAAACTTGGGGAAGAATGGTAAATTACCGATGTTCAGACGAGGACTCCTCTTCCCCTGCCTCTTTTCTTGAAGACAAAAAACAGCCGCCCAACGAGAGAGCAGGGTAAGGTAGCTGTTGAATAACAAATCGGGTGCTTGGCTGCCTTGCACGGAGGAAGTTTGTGAGAATAGGAATCCAATACATAATGTCAACTTCTTCATTTAATTGCTTAGCAAGGCGCGAGCAGTTGAGGAGTTCCAGGTGCTCCAATGATTCAACCAGGCGGGGTGAATTATGGTCGAGAAATGAGGCTTGGAGCAAATCGTCTTTTCCAGAACGGTATTTCTTTCAGACGACCAAATTTAACGTGGAGTAGGAGATGGGGATCTGCCGCAATCCTTTAGTAGGATTCTCGGCCCGAAAGCGAGATTGACGTAAACTATATACGTAAAAGCTGACAACAAGCAATCAAGAATATGCAGGGCATTAGCAATAGATAGTTGCATAATATCTTCATTTCATTAGATTTTCCACGCTTTAATTGATAGGATGTTTAGTTTCAAAGGCTTCGATTATAGAAAGGTTTTAGAATCAGACATTCTAAATATAAAATATATGTATAAAACACGAAAAATAAAGGGAAAATAGTAGTTTCTCTGAAACGCGTAACAGTTCGATCAAAGTGCACATTATGACCACCGGTAACGTAGTCGCCAACGAATAAACTATTTTGAGATACAAGGTTTCGGCCTAAGTCGTCCTTTCATCGGAAGAACTGAATGCATATCAGGTAAACAATAGAATAACCTGACAATTTCACACGATGGCGAGCACCGCCAATTCACTCAATTCGGTGTCGTATATTTGCTGATTTTGGTTCCGGTATACTTTGCAGTAGGAAAGGGAAGCAACCATCCCCAGTTGTTTCATTCGCCTCACCACCCCATTAATGACAACTCGTGTTCCCGCAGAGGCTACCAACCGCACCCCACCCCTAACCCCCCTCCCGAACCACATTTAGTCCTGCGTTTGTGCACGCAATTGCCCCCCCGTTGTGCAATGACGAAGAAGTGGCTCTTTCAAATAAGACAGCGCCCTTATGGGGGCGGTACATTGCTGGTCCAAATATCTTGTATGGTGCGTCGATCCATTTGTCCCTTCCTCCCGGTGCACACCAAACTCCTCGCCGACTGGTGCTTAGGGGAGCACACAATTCGACTAAATCGGTGGCGCCTCGAGTGCGGGCAAGCGGCAAGCCCCAAAAAGTGTGGAGTTCAGATGACGGAATGCCAGTCAAATTGTATTGTCGACGAAGCCAGATTGGCACACGCTGCAGAACAGACAGTCGTAACGACTCGACAAATACACTACACCTCCGCGGTAGCCCTCTCACTCAACTCTTCGCACCAGTCGACGTTACGTCTGCCGCAGACACGCACTATGTCTCACCACGTAATCATCTGGCCAGACCAGCCGAGTGTCGGAGAATTTCCTTTCTCCCCTGATTGACTGGCGTCATGAAGGAAAGAGGATTTTCGTCGGCCGCAGGGACTCCGCCACACAGGGCAACCTGATGAGGCTGAGATCGCGTTTTTGGGCGCGAAGAGTGAGGCCTAGTTGAGGTTGCACGCCACCGGAGTGAACGGAAGGCCGGGGACGAGATGCCATGGAGGGTGCTGTGACCTTCCCTCCTTCCTCGGACAACGACCTTCCCTCGCTTCAGCATTAGTCTGAGGAACTGCGATTGGGTCCAGTGGATTACTGAGAAATGGGAACACCGGCAACTCACAGTCCAATACACCTCTTTACTTGGTTCGCGGAAGGCGAAAAAGGAAGGTTATATGGTCCTCTCGCGATGCAGTCTCATTCCAACCATCTCTTTCCCAACCCCAACTCCAAAAGCGAGATACCTTCGGGAGCCAAGTCTTCAGGACAGATGTCACCACGGCGTTGTTGGCCGCGTGGCAACGCAAACGCAAGTACTCTGAAAGTGTGTCGAATGGACAGAATGAGGCCACCTGCGTGGCGCAGCGGTAGTGGCCAGGATCAACACCGTCCACTTTGCAGGAGGAGCAGCAGACGTTCTTTCTGCTCCTCACAGTGAGGACGCTTCTAACCCACCAAGTACCAACAGTTGCATTTGGACGTGACGACGTGACAGAGCTAAAGTGTGACCGTCCCACCGCCGCCATGCCTCGCTGCCTCACTTCCCTCGTCTCACCTCTCAACTGGCCACTCAGGCATCTCACCGCGGAACTACAGGAATAGGTCGCCCCGTAGCACTCGACTCAATCAACCCAGCTGTCAGCGGGATGCCAGGTCACTCGTCTCGCCACCGATTCCCGAACGCGAAGGCAGCCTCAGCTACGGACTGAGACCTGGCCAGTCAGGGAGCACGTAACTATGACCCACCCTCACTGAGGAATAAACACCATGCTGCATGTTGTAGGCAAAGCACTACTCGTGCTTCCATCTGCCCTCGAGCCCAGAGGCGAGCATACGCCGACGAGGGAGGAGGACAAGGTGGGAGAGAACGGGAGATGGGAGCGGTTGCCACCTTGGAGGTATGTTCCCGTGTCACGAAGGCAAACACGTGCAGTCACCTGGGAAGTTGTGTGTGTGTGGTGTGCTGTGTGGTGTGTGTGTGGGCGGAGGCGACCTGTCGCGAAGATTGGGGAAACAATCTGCTCTCCGCCTGGCTTCCAGCACACAACGTCATTGCGTGAGGGCGGGCAGAAGCAGCACCAAGTATTGCACAGCAAGCCAGATGATGGCCAACCAGTACGTCTTTCGTCCATCGCGTCTGCCCTCACACAATCCAACTTAGCGTGAGGGCGACAGACTGTCAAACAGACGGAAGCAAAGAAGGACTAAAGGATGTGAAAGACACCGTCTGCTGGAGGCGACAATGCGGCGTGGACCAAGACGGTCAATCGGAAGTGGAACCGGCGTCGAACATCCTCTTGCCTTTGAGTACCCGCTATTTCGGCGAACGTCATTAGAGAGCTCGAGAAACCGAGTTACTCTTCGTACGAGTGCGGAGACGAGGGAAAGGAAAGGAAAGGAGAGGAGAGGAGAGGAGAGGAGAGAGGAGAGGAGAGGAAAGGAAAGGAGAATAAAGGAAGGAACGGGGTGTGGCCAAAGGCGAAGGGGGGGGGTGGGTGTGCGTGTGGGGAGGAGGATTAGAGCACAAAGACTCCACACCATGCGTCTCCATGAAGGCGAGAGGCGGGGCTGATTGTTGGAATGTCTGCGAGTTCGGCGCCTGCGAATGGTGCAGCGAAGACCTCTGCGCTCAAGTTCACCGTCCGCCGTCTGGACGGGCGCCACCTTCCGCCTCCCCCCCCTCCCTCCTAAGCCACGGCCGAAGGACTCAATCTCGTCTCAGTGTCGCGCCCCGACCCACGATGCATGCCGACGCGTGATGGCACACATCTCCGTGCAGTTGGGATTAGAGGAGGAGAAACCGGATAAGCTGAGGAGAGAGCTAGAGCGCGTTGAAGGACGGAGAGGGGGGAAGTGAGGAGAGAGAAAGACAGAGCGAGAAAAGGGAGGAATGAAGTAGGACCAGGAGGGACTGGAAACGAAGGAAGGTGTTGGGCCGCAGGTGCCCCTTTTCCAAGTTGCACTTCACAGTAGAAATTATCAGACCCACAAATCATCAACACTTCACCTTGCTTGACAGCATCCATCCCGCCTTTGACAGGCTCTCTTTCCTCCTCCTACTCCTCCCCCTCCTACTCCTACTCCTCCTCCTCCTTCTCCTCCTCCTCCTCCTCCTCCTCCTCATCATCATCATCATCATCATCATCCCTATCTTCATCATCATCCTTCTCTTTAACAACCGCTTCCACCTCCCTTTCCACCACACCTTCGTCCACCCCGTGGGTCTGTAGACACGCGGACAGAGTCTCGATGTACGAGGCAGCGATGCACAGCACCGACAACTTCGTCAGCTTGCACTCGCGTGAGACGGAAACCGCACCTCGCAGCGCCTCGAACGCAGCTCCCATGGTGTGCACTCGTCCTCTCTCGCGTGCGTTCGCTCTGACGCACCGTTGCTCCCCCCGCAGGCGGGGCCCCTTTCCTCCCCACGTCGTGGAGGAGGCTGCTGATGCAGAATTTGTCGGCTTTGGTGGCGTGGGAGGCGGGAAGGACAACCATGTCTGCGATGAGCCGACGGCGAGAGTGCGAGTGGTCGTGGGAGGAGGGGCAGGCGTACAATAGGGAAAAGGACGAATCTACGGAGAGAGAGGGAGCGAGAGAGAGAGAAAAGAAGCAGAGAGACGAGACGAGACAAGTGGCCGAACAGATGGCCAGAGCGCTTCAACAGCTGCGCGGGCGCACGTGTTTAGAGCAACCGAGTGCGTGCATTGACGGGTTGCCACGACGCACCTGGAGGACGAAGGAAGGTGGACACTGCAACCGCTTTTCACCGACGTCTTGTGGGCACTCCAAACACACTCGCGCACTGCGCGTCCTCCCAATGGCAAACACACCTGGCCCATCTGCGTGTGTGCTACCCTTTTCACTCCCGCACGGTGTCGCTCTTCAGGTCGTTGGGTCGCTGTGCCACCGGAGACTGCGTCCCGACCTCGGACGGGTCTCGCTTCTCCCACGTCGTGGTGTGCGTGTCCCCGCGGTCGCGGACATCTCCCCGCTCCACTCTGTGTGGACTTTGTTCTCGTCACAAGCCATGTTGCCGTTCTGTCTGTGATGTGGTGGAGTTGCGGCTGTCCATCCCGAGGCTATTGCGTCTACCTGCTCTGAACAAGCACCGTCACAGTCCATCTGGGTGAGGTGCGTTGTCGTTTCTCAAGCGGTTTATTTTAAGTCAGAATTTATGATGTTGTGCCCTTATATTGGAAAGTTGTCTTCTCTATTCTCTTAATTTTCTTACCTTAAATCCATTGCCTTCCCTTCCTTTACGTTGAGTATGTTGCAAGTCGCCGTCTTTCTTCTTTTTCGGAGAAGACTCTTTCTCAAGTCTTTTAACCAACCGCTGCCGCTCTTTACTTCCCAGATGGCTCTCAACACGTGCGCCCGCGCAGCTGTTGAAGCGCTCTGGCCATCTGTTCGGCCACTTGTCTCGTCTCGTCTCTCTGCTTCTTTTCTCTCTCTCTCGCTCCCTCTCTCTCCGTAGATTCGTCCTTTTCCCTATTGTACGCCTGCCCCTCCTCCCACGACCACTCGCACTCTCGCCGTCGGCTCATCGCAGACATGGTTGTCCTTCCCGCCTCCCACGCCACCAAAGCCGACAAATTCTGCATCAGCAGCCTCCTCCACGACGTGGGGAGGAAAGGGGCCCCGCCTGCGGGGGGAGCAACGGTGCGTCAGAGCGAACGCACGCGAGAGAGGACGAGTGCACACCATGGGAGCTGCGTTCGAGGCGCTGCGAGGTGCGGTTTCCGTCTCACGCGAGTGCAAGCTGACGAAGTTGTCGGTGCTGTGCATCGCTGCCTCGTACATCGAGACTCTGTCCGCGTGTCTACAGACCCACGGGGTGGACGAAGGTGTGGTGGAAAGGGAGGTGGAAGCGGTTGTTAAAGAGAAGGATGATGATGAAGATAGGGGATGATGATGATGATGATGAGTGAGGAGGAGGAGGAGGAGGAGGAGGAGGAGAAGGAGGAGGAGGAGTAGGAGTAGGAGGGGGAGGAGTAGGAGGAGGAAAGAGAGCCTGTCAAAGGCGGGATGGATGCTGTCAAGCAAGGTGAAGTGTTGATGATTTGTGGGTCTGATAATCTACTGTAAGTGCAACTTGGAAAAGGGGCACCTGCGGCCCAACACCTTCCTTCGTTCCATCCCTCCTGGTCTACTTCATTCCTCCCTTTTCTCGCTCTGTCTTTCTCTCTCCTCACTTCCCCCCTCTCCGTCCTTCACGCGCTCTAGCTCTCTCCTCAGCTTATCCGGTTTCTCCTCCTCTAATCCCAACTGCACGGAGATGTGTGCCATCACCGTCGCATGCATCGTGGGTCGGGGCGGACACTGAGACGAGAATTGAGTCCTTCGCCGTGGCTTAGGAGGGGGGGGGGGGGGAGGCGGAAGGTGGCGCCCGTCCAGACGGCGGACGGTGAACTGAGCGCAGAGGTCTTCGCTGCACCATTCGAGGCGCCGACTCGCAGACATTCCAACAATCAGCCGCCTCTCGCCTTCATGGAGACGCATGGTGTGGAGTCTTTGTGCTCTAATCCTCCTCCCCACACGCACACCCACCCCCACCCCTTCGCCTTATGGCCACACCCCGTTCCTTCCCTTTATTCTCCTTTCCTCTCCTCTCCTCTCCTCTCCTCTCCCTCTCCTCTCCTCTCCTCTCCTCTCCTTTCCTTTCCTTTCCCTCGTCTCGCACTCGTAACGAAGAGTAACTCGGTTTTCTCGAGCTCTCTATGACGTTCGCCGAAATAGCGGGTACTCAAAGGCAAAGAGGATGTTCGACGCGGTTCCACTTCCCGATTGACCGTCTTGGTCCACGCCGCATTGTCGCCTCCCACCAGACGGTGTCTTTCATCCTTTAGTCCTTCTTGCTTCCGTCTGTTTGACAGTCTGTCGCCCTCACGCTAAGTTGGATTGTGTGAGGGCAGACGCGATGGACGAAAGACGTACGGTTGGCCATCAATCTGGCTTGCTGTGCAATACTTTGGTGCTGCTTCTTGCCCGCCCTCCACGCAATGACGTTGTGTGCTGGAAGCCAGGCGGAGAGCAGATTGTTCCCCCAATCTTCGCGACAGGTCCCTCCGCCCACACACACACACACACACACACACACACACACACACCTTCCCAGGTGACTGACGTGTTTGCCTTGTGACACGGGAACATACCTCCAAGGTGGCACCGCTCCCATCTCCCGTCTCTCCCACCTTGTCTCCTCCCCTCGTCGTGCGTATGCTCGCCTCTGGGCTGCGAGGGCAGACGGAAGCACGAGTAGTGCTTGCCTACAACATGCAGCATGGTGTTTATTCCAGTGAGGGTGGGTCATAGGACGTGCTCCCCTGACTGGCCAGTCTCAGTCGTAGCCTGAGCTGCCTTCGCGTTCGGGGAATCGGTGGCGAGACGAGTGACCTGGCATCCGCTGACAGCTTTGATTGAGTCGAGTGCTACGGGGCGACTATCCTGTAGTCGGGTGAGATGCCCTGAGTGGCCAGTTGAGAGGTGAGACGAGGGAAGTGAGGGCAGCGAGGCATGGCAGGTGGACCATCCACTTTACTCTTCATCGTCACTCCAAATCAACTTGGTACTTGGTGGTAGAAGCGTCCTCACTGTGAGGAGCAGAAAGACGTCTGCTGCTCCTCCTGCAAAGTGGACGGTGTTGATCGGCCACTACCGCTGCGCCACGCAGGGCCTCATCTGTCCCATTCGCACACTTTCAGAGTACTTGCGTTTGCGTTGCACGCGGCCATCAACGCCGTGGTGACATTGTCCTGAAGACTTGGCTCCCGAAGGGCATGGAGTGGGGTTGGAGGAAAAGAGATGGTTGGAATGAGACTGCATCGCGAGGAGGAACCATATCCCTTCCCTCTTTTCGCCTTCCGCGAACCAAGTAGAAGAGGTGTATTTGGATGTGAGTTGCCGGTGTTCCCATTTCTCAGTAATCCACCTGGACCCAATCGCAGTCTCAGACCTCAATGCTGACGCGAGGGAAGGATTCGTCATTGTCGAGGGAAGGAGGGAAGGTCAACAGCACCCTCCTGGCATCTCGTCCCCCCGGCCCCTTCCCGTCCACTCCGGTGGCGTGCAACCTCAACTATCGCCTCACCTCTTCGCGCCCCCAAAAACGCCGATCTCAGCCTCCATCAGGTGCCCTGATCGTGGCGGAGTCCTGCGGCCACGAAATCCTCTTTCCTTCATGTCGCCAGTCAATCAGGGGAGAAAGGAATTCTCGACAGCTCGGCTGTCTGGCCAGATTTTACGTGGTGAGACATAGTGGTGTCTGCGGCAGACAGTAACGTCAGACTGGTGCGAGAGTTGCAGTGAGAGGGGCTACCGCGGAGGTGGTAGTGTATTTGTCGAGTCGGTCTACGACTGTCTGTGTCGCAGCGTTGGTGCCATCTGGCTCGTCGACAATACGACATTGACTGTGCATTCCGTCATCTGACTCCACATTTTGGGGCTTGCGCTTGCCCCACTCGAGGCGCCACCCGATTTAGTCGATTGTGTGCTCCCCTAAGCACACAGTCGGAGGAGTTTGGTGTGCCACCGGGAGGAAGGGACAAATGATCGACGCACCAATACAACGATATTTGGACCACAAATGTACCGCCCCCATAAGGGCGCTGTCTTATTTGAAGAGCCACTTCTTCGTCATTGCACACAGGGTGGGCAATTGCGTGGCCACACGCAGGACTAAATGTGGTTCGGGAGGGGGGTTAGGGGTGGGGTGCGGTTGGTAGCCTCTGCGGGAACACGAGTTGTCATTAATGGGGTGGTGAGGCGAATGAAACAACTGAGGATGTTTGCTGCACTATCATGCCTCAATTTGGTGTCAATGATGGTTGTTGGAGAAAACTGCCAACTACTGAGACACCTAATTTACATGATTTTACATGCACTACGTTATTGTTGGCCGCTTCATTTCACATAACCTTATGTCTTTGGGATTCAACACATCGGTTTTTGAATTTTTTTCCCCCTGCTCCTCTTCCTGCTCATTAGCTCACGCCACCAATCGTAATGAAGTTGTCCGCCCATGGTTGATGGTGTGGTTTGTGACGGCGATACAGTGAGATGGTAGAACAACTTCACTCAGTTGGATTATATGTTGAAAGAAGAGTAGTGCAGCACTGGTGAGGAACTATGCATTCAAATTCTTAAAAGGTGGGGCGTAAGACACACCGTTGTTCAGTATAAACTCTCATTGTGCAGTGTGGGCATCCGGTAAGTCGGTGTAATTTTAACCATTCCCATAGATGTCGCTTAAGTCTTGATGTCCATACGTCAAAAATTGTGGTACTTCCGAAAAGCTATTGTGGAAAACAGGTCTAATTCCAGTCAGTTGTAATTTCATGTTGGACACAGACTAAGGTGCGTGTTCGGCCGAGGCGTAGACAGAATTTTGTGCCTTCATGTATTTATCACATTTATTATGGAATCGTAAGTAATGGTCTCCCTTGTTTTTGCTTAACGACAAAGTCTCATCCCATAAATTTCTATCATGGATCATAGCTTAATCCACCATAACCGCACCTAGTGCAAAGATGCACGGACGAAATCCGAACCTTATAAAGTCGAGGTTTTATATGAATTTGCTAACAACCCATACTATATACGAAATGCAAATCGGCAATAATGTTGAGGAACGAATTAATGATACTGTCCCTACTCGCCATCGTGAGAAGTGGGCAGCTTATTTAATAGTTTGTCAGTTATATACACATGTATTTCGCTGAAAGGAGGAAGTAGGACAAAAACAAACCTCAAATGTACTTGTCTGATATTACCACGTTACCAAGGATTATTATACGCCGCATCCTTAAGCCGTCAATGATTTTTAAAAACTAATGCGGTTATCTTTTTCGCGGCACATCACAAACACATTCTATAAGTATAGTTGGGATTGTTGTTTCAAATTGTCCCCCCACCAATAGCTTTTAAAATTTAATAATTCATCATTATAAAATCAAGGAACTTTAATAAAGGAGGAAAACTACATACTTATGCGTGGAACTTGAAATTCATTTTACGAGGACAATTTTTTTCATCTGAGGTGATGTTACGACGCATTTTTGGATGCTAATGAGTGGTGTTTTCGTCTGACCCATGGATGTAGGTTTCTTTGCTATGCACATAACTGTAAACAGGCGATATCTGTCATGTATCTGCAATCCTACGGGTTGGAGGCATCGAGCTTATATGTTCCATTAAGTGTTTGCCTTCTCTGCTATTTTCGCCAACTATTCTTTTTTTAATATCAGCATGCTTGGTGATCATTCCTTTGTTTACCTTATTTGTGTCTTTTTTGAATTTTCTCTTTTATTATTTCTTTGGTCAACCGCTACATCACCTGTCTCTACTTCATACCCTCTAAATTTTAGTCCTATCCGAGTTCTTTCACCTTTCTATTCTAGGAGCCTGTAAATACCGTTAAGCATAAATTCACTTTGTTCAGAGAAATTCGTAACAATTTTTGCCCCGAACTATACGTTTCTTTGTACACCCAATGTATTACCTTTTTTCTTTTCCCATTTTTGTCACCTCGCTTGGTGTGCTCGTTCATAATTCCTCGTGATAACCCCACGCACTTCATCCACTCAATAAATACCCAAAAAAATTTAGCATTATTTTCCTAACGATGCATGTTTTGTGCTGATATTTTGACCGTAACTCTTGATCTGAACTTACTCTCCATCAGCTTAACTTTTCCTTTTTTCCTTATACACTTCCAAACTCAGATGTCAACTGTAGAGAGGAATTTCTACTTTATATCATCTTTTTTAGATGCCCTATCGGACCTTCGCCACACGTAGTTCGCGACCGAATGGGCGCCTTGAGCAATTGAGTCGTGGCAGCGGCAGTGGTGGAAGCAACATTGATTCCTCCGCCCCCAGCACTACTTCGCGAAAACGCGTTAATGTGGTCACATTTCGTCCCAGCCCTTCCCCTATTGAAGACTCAGTTAGAGTGGACGCTCAGCCTCCCCCTCTTAAAATAATACGTAGCACCGCTGCTTCCCCTTCCCTAACCTCATCTTCTTCAAAACCAGTCAGTGGTTCCAGACGCGATGTTCGCGCAGTTACAATGATGGCATCCGCCTCTGCACCTCTAATTTCGCCAAAGTTTAAGAGGGTATGTTCTTCCATTATTCTGCTTATTTGGAAGTGTGTAAAAAATCGTCCTACATCTTGTTTTTCTTTTCCGGACATGTACCCGCAGCCGTGTCGCCTCTCTGCCTGTTTAATTAAGGCGATCGGCGTTTCGTGCATAAAACGACGTATTGCGATTACTCTTCTTTTCTTCCTTCCAGTTGTTTTTAATCCAGTTCGAAACTGAATGCCTATTATTTTGCCATTCCCCACTGTGTAGGTGGAAAGAACTGCAATGAAACGCAATTATCGAAACTTTGCTTCATTGCTTATTCTTTTGTTGTCAGTTCTGTTAGGGTCTTTTTCATCGATGTATCGCTGTAACCGATTACTTAAATTTTTGAAATTCACAAAATATTTCTCTTTTCTGATTGGTACGAATTCCACCTATTCCTATTGGTTAAGCGAGGATGGCGAGTTCAGAGTGGTGAATTTTCAGAAATCTCTGAAAATATCTTTATTCAGGTGGAATATGCTGGTCCACAATGGCGTTTTCCACAATACTCGGAGGATTACGTGAGTTTACCACGGCTGCATGTCCTATTGTCTCACACGTTCTCTGGTTTGTGAATTCGCAATCGATGTTGTCCTTGCATATTATCTCTACTTCATATAGTTGGAACACCCCGATAAGCTGCTTTACCCTCGACTTTGACTTGGATAGCATGTTTCCAAGTATGAGGTATTCGGTTCCAACTCGTCCTTCTGGTTGACATCCACTATTTCCATTTTCATTCAACTTGGTCTTACCGACACGTCAAATATTCTTCTGTTTAACATTTTCCGAGTTGACCTTGACCGTTCATGGCACTGATATTTGGATTAGGACTTGTGGAAAACCTAAAAAAGTTGAAATTTAGTTGGTCACTCCACCTAACATTTGGATTAATGGGACCGTCCGTAATTTACTTGAAATTGTAACAATTGGCTTTTTTATGTAAACCTTATATTCTTTATACGCTAGTATGTAAATTTTTTTGTAGCGGAATAATCATCGGAATGGGCCGAATAAACCAACACCCCAACAGAATCTACCTTCCGCCAACCAGCGTTCAAGACCTGCTTCAAACCAGTCACTGCTGAAGGCAACCCCATCGGCATCATCTAACAATGAGAAGTCTGAAACGGATCCCTATGCTTGGGTTGAGGAGGATGAAGTTGAGACAGATTCTAAGCCGTCAGAGTTTGCGGTGAGGGAGGAAGATGAAGAAGATGACGGAGTTAAGCCCTGGTTCTGGCCAGCTGCGAGGAATGCCGCTAAGCGTTCATCAACTCCATTTCTATCGTCTTCGCATGATGGGAGTGTGGGTGCAAAAATTGTCGTCCCTTCGACTCAAACAAATGGAAATAGTGTGGAGACCAGAAGCACGAAGGACGTTACTATGACAACAAAAGATGTGAGTTATGTCGTAAAACTGGTTAGAAGGAGGCAAGTCAACATTCTGTTGAAATAAACTTGCAACTTGTCGCGAATCCTTGTAGCTGAGGTTAAATTGCTCCTAATGATTAGGTCTACCTATCTCTCGTATTAGTCAGTGAAGGATTGCGCCTCAAATTCTCACCCACTTTAGTGATAGTCTATTGAAGGCCACGTGTGCTGTGTAGCTACTTTTTCTCAACTTTATGTGTCTTGTAAGTTTACTTTCTAATCTTTCAAATATTTCGCCTCACAGGAAAAATATATTTTTTTTCGTAATGAATGGACTTCAACTTTAAAGAATCATGTCACAAATCGCATACCCACCGTTATTACAGGTTATGTCATGACCAACAATGCACATTCTTTGTGATCAGGGTAAGGATACGTGGTTTTCTATTTCTGCGAAAATGGTAATTTATATTATCTGATCCAGTCCTCTCCTATCATTGAACGCTTTTGGTCTCTAAAAGCACACGTTGCGACTCCTCTCCTTATCCATTTTTTAACGACCCATTGTGACATTTAATGATTGACTACAGCGATTGTCTTTTTCAAGCGTATGATGCCTATTGGTGCCAAAATTACTTTTAGATTCGCTTTCTGGTTAGTTAGGGATAGACTCAGTGTTTATCAACTTGACCGCTTTATAAGTGGACTGGATTACCTAAACACGCCATCAAAACTGCTCTGGGCATGTTTTGCCATGGTTAGGTGATTTCATCATTGACGCCTTCGGCCGGAATCAGAGTTCTCATGACAACTATGATTGACGCATCGTCTACGAGGCCAATTTCCCTCAGGCTTGTTAGCAATAAATTGGGCGGACGTATTCACCACGCAGCAGATTCGCGTGCTTTTCATCACACTACTACCTATTTTTCCCTCCCACTTCACATACTTCATTCACGCCTTTTCTCCTCTCCCCTGCCGGGTCAGCATTAAGCTATCAAGGTTATTACCTCTGGCTAAAAACAGTGGGAAGTTATAGTTCTACTTCTCTCCAGCTTCTGCCAAGGCTCCCTTTTTTGTTAGATTGGAAGACGTTAGTCTTGTTAACGTCTCGTGGAAATAGGACTATTTGTTACGTTGTGAAGTAAGTTTCCAAAATTGTTTTTCTCCATCTCCTTACAACTCCTTATTCCCAGGAGTTCGCGTGTATCAATGTCCCCATTAAACGGCTGCAAATCGTACTGGTTATCTCTCCGCTCTAACTTAGTCAACCTTTTCCTTCAGAGCAGGTGTGCCCGTGCTAACCTTTTGATCTGTGGGTAAATTGCCTTCTCTCTCTCTTCAGTTACGTGCAACGGAAAGATAAGCAAACGAAAGCTCCAAACGAAAATCAGAGCGCGTGCGGTCCAACACGCCCTCCGACGACATGACGGAACTACTACAATTGAAGTCTTAGCGACACCAACACCAAACCGATAACTCCGTTCTCAGGTAGCCCACTCATATTACCATTATAAGCTTCTACTTCTCCCGACTCTCCTCACTTTCCCTCTTCCTCCCCACCACCTCTACCTTTCTCGGCAAAAAATGCCATCACTCCTCTCCGCCACTCGGATCTCGTTCACGCTTACGGGCTTCTCAACAGATTTGTGCAAAACCTCAATCGACGCCATTAACCGACATTATGTAAGCCTCGAACAAATTTAACTTACCAAACTAACCGATTATACAAGAAAGCACTCCCTCCATCACTCTTAATGCCCATATGTGTATCTGGACAAACAAGCGGACACTCGACCTTTGGCCTCCATAAGTCAACAAGCGTTGGCCCTCATTCCTATAAGGAAACGGGAGGAAGAAACGATATTTTGCCTCCCGGTGCACGCACTCCACCGCCTCTATCGCGCTCCGGACTGTTTGGTTTCTGAATTTCTGTCTTGTGTGCACGCACTCTTCAAATCCCTCCACCGCCACCGCCCGACCATCCACTCTCACCAGACCACATTCCATCGAATACTCCCTCCAACCACCGTCACTCACCCACGACCCACCCCCCGCATTCATTACGTTGTGGTTTACTTCATGCTCCACCTCACAAAACAGAAACCAAACCTGCCCCCCTCCCACGCTCCTCACCTCTCCGACGCACACAACACCACGCTCTATCCTCCCCCTAAAGGTCATCGTGACCTGGATTTCACTACATGAGGGAGGCAGAAGTGAGGATCCCCCCCCCAGTTGCGCGCAATTATTCGTACATGTGGCAGGCATTGATAGTGCGCATCTTCTGGTGGACCAAATTGTTTTAATGAAACTCGGCACGACTATCTACCACGCTGAACTAAATCCGCACTTCTGCTTTAGAACTATTTGACAAACACGAGTCCTACCTTAAAGTATGAACGCGGAAGAAGTTTCCATCGCGCATCCGTTCTCGCTCCCTTCTCCTTTTCCTGCCTTGCGATAGCTACCTCAGTTGTGCACTACCTTTCACGTAAATCGAGGTAGTGCCTTGGTGGTCTCCCTCGATTGGCCTTCATAGCTTTATCATCTTCGGTGACTTGCACTTGCAAATTCACGCCCGGTAACCGCCTTCGAGTTTTTACTCCGAACAGAAGAAAGTGCACAACCCTAAGGAGAATAAAAGTCAGGCATTACACAACCATTTCCAAACACCCCCACGCACACCACATACCCGTTTCGCGCCCTCACCAGCCACGCAGACCGGATAGCAATCAGTCTACACGCCGGCTCCAAAACGCTAACACCCCCATAACTACCAGCCACATGCTACACCGCGTTACACGTCAGCTTCTAGCACCCTTGCCGGAACCACGAGCCGCACACCGCTCCCCAGGGCCCTAACTACTTCACACTATTCTTTATTGCTGTCCCATCGCCCGACTACCTGGGCCCCCTCACGGCAACCCACGCATCTGCCCCTGACTCCAGTCTTTCGCCACGCTCTCGTCCACCAATAAAAAAATAAATGCGGTTGAACTTGAGCGCTGTGGTCTCGTGGCGACAAACACTGATATACCGAGTGGCAAAAACATGTTCCTTAAGGGTATTTAAAAAAGTCCAAGGGAAATATCCGCTTAAAGGCCGATCATGTGCATCTCCCAAACGGAATCTTTAATTCATATGCGCCTTGTCATTGACTTCTCGGCACACTCTTTATGTGCTCCACATCCTCGGACAACACCCACTCAAAAGCAATA
>QEYB01001176.1:0-21891 GCA_017562135.1 Dipylidium caninum
CGCCGCACCCGCCCCCCGCCCGCCCCCCCACCCCCCGAGCCATTCACCATAGGTCTTTCCCGGTAGTGTTACTTTCCCTCTCTATATTTTCCCCTCACTATTTCCTTTCCTTCCTTTTACTGTCGATCTACTAAAGGCATAGGTTTTCCTGAAGAGGCACACCCTCCACAGCTCTTCGACTCGAGGACTGCATCCCTGACAAAGTCCACCGAGAAGAGTCTTTCCTTGATTCTGGCCTGAATCTCCTGAGCGCCATAGATCACTGGCCGCCGAGCCTTAACAGGGAGCGTCAAGACGTAGCCAGGGACTGAACGATTTGGCGTCGGTTTTTTTTACTTGCCTGTTCTGTTCAGATTTACGAGATAGGTCCTGGAAATAAAAGTATGTGACGCTACTCTCATCACAAATCAAATATGATGCAGTTTGAGTTTCGCGCTGCTGTGAATACAATGAAATGAAAAATACTCGCAAACAGCAGAGAAGATCAACTAAAACGCTTGAAATTTAATCTAGATTTGAACAATTATTGGAAGTATAATCTATCTCCATAGTCAATAGATCCAAGACTTGTTAGATGCTCAGCCCATTCTCCACTTCTTTATTCTTTCATTAAAAAAAAAATATTTTACGGCCGAGTCCTTGTAAGAGAATGATCTGAAGATGATTTAAGCCTCCGATTAAGGCGTAACCCAGCAACAAGCATATGGAGACCACCATCAGCATGATGATGGACGGCTAGTTAAAGTGCTTTCGCAGGGAATTCTGACGCTTTATCCATTCGAAATTATCTTTTATGGAAGTATCTAATTTCCCCAAATAATGCACTTTCCGCAAACCGATTTACATCAGCACACCCAAGCTTCTTTTTCACTGAACCGTACATCACCATTTCGATTCACGACCAACATCGTAGATGAACAAAGAGAAATTATGCATCACCAGCAAGCTCTCCGCTTCTAAGCATCAAATCCCAAACTCAAAAGCAGCGTCGGCAATATGTTATTTCGACCACTGACAATAGAATAAAACAAAACTGCCACTAGGCAAAAACCGATGTCGAAATCAGCGAACCGCTTCACACCACATTAATAAACCCAGCAATGGAAATTTTTGGACTCGACCAAGATGAGAAAACATCGATTTCCCACACTTACTTTGACGCCAATCATCTGCGTTTACTCCTAATTTTTAATCCTTGGTATAAAAGTGGTTTGTGAGAAATATGTAAAACAAAGACAACGATAGACACCAAACACGAAATGTGTAATATAGCTTATATGGCAACAAAATTTTAAATTTTCGTATTTTCTACTAAGCTAGAAAATACAAGTTGAAAGACATGATTTTGCGGAAAACGGTGTATTTTTTCAATAAAGATTGAGAGAAGAGGTCTAGCCTTTCGTGCGGCTTTTGTCTGTTCTTGTGGAACTTTGTTGCGTTTCATATTGCTCTAGGGATTTCCCTTTCCTTCTCCATCGTTTTCACCGCCTTCATCGATTTCTTTTTTAAGAAATAGACATACCAGCGCCGGACATTAATAACGTCAGCTAAGGCGTACTATTATTACTCACTTAGTTTAATAAACCTGACAATAAATATGAGCCACCCAATGGCAAGCCATACGAAATCAACGATTCCCGGATATGCATTTCAGTTAAGCTATTAAAAACAGTAAGTGTCAAAAGCGAGGATTTTGAAATAAATCTTAAAAATGGCAGAAAATAACTCTCCCAAATTAATGAGAAACTCTATGGAAGGAAGATGTTCTGCATATCCAAAATATTAGTAACAGAAATAAATAAAACTAATGTTTGATCAAATTAATTTGTCTCAGTAGACCCAGCACTGAATAAAGAAGTTAACGTCTTATAAGTTTCATATTTCACAATTGTTGAATAATAGAGAGGGGACCATGTCAAGCCAAAAAGTATCAAGAGGGTATAAATGAGGTGTAAAAACATTTATACTATGTATTGTTCAATTTGGATTCATCTAACATAAATATATAGCTGTAAGTTGTCCTCAAGTAAATCGTTGAGGTAAGAATTGATGAGCTATTATGTGAATGTGAATGTATTTATAAGTCGAAAACTCACATCTCATCCTGAATAAAATTTAAGTCGCTTTTTGATAGTATCACGAGCTTCGTCTTAAGCTTTGCGTTACCAGAACGGGTCCAATGAGTTTATAAAATCGTGTTGTCATCAGTTAACTCTTCCAAGTCCTTTTCCACATTCTCGTTTTCGGATAGTTGACTTGCTAATTGCTGACAGGCTTGGAGACGTTTCTGAATATTGCTTTCGAACTTCCTGAAGTTTTCTCCACTTCCTTCGTCAGGGACTTGTAAATGGCTTCCATAACTTTCTCTGAATGAAGAATTTCAATAATCAACAACCCTGTAAAAGTCTTCCATCGCCCTTCAGAACACATCCACCAAGCTGTAAAAATGTCGCATTATCCAGTACTATCAAGTACTCTAGTTTGATCGTCATAAATCTGCTTCTCGGACATAATTTAGGGACAGATATCATGGTAAAAGCAGAACAATCATTGCATTGTAAAAATCCTCCAAATGATTTACCAGACCGATTAAAGTTACCGGCCACCCGATGTTTGACACTAGGATCAGCTTCCGTCAAACTTAGAATAGAGCTCCATGCATAAACGGAAAATGCGAAGTCCACTAGTAATGTACAACTAATAATATGCACGGAAGCACTTCGCTTGTTATATAGAAATGCATCAATGCAAGACAATAACCGAATAACGAAAAGCAATACACCTAAATAGCACTGAAACGGACCGCTAGCCCAAATGCAAAGAAGTTACCCAAACCTTCAACTGCTTGCTACGGATTGGCCAGCCGAGTGAGAGATGAAAGGGAAAAATAGCCTTAGTTCAAAAGCGATAAATTTAATGCTCATGTTGTACTTATGCAAAAGGGTTTCAAAATTACCGGTAAAATAGTGCTGGGCGATATTCTATGAGCTCGCAGCTTCGTAACTAATGAAAACTATGATTGACGAAAAGCAAATCATCCGTCACCTTATACTTTCAAAAGTTGGCTTGATGCGTCCCCATGTGAACGTATTTTAGAGAAAAATTCCAGGCAGCCGTACGTGGTACTCCACCTTTGGTGTTGGTGATTTCCTGCAGTAGTACGGCCTTAGTAGTTGGGGAATGGCATCAAGGAAGTTATCAAAAATTTTGCGATGGCCTAGGTCACGTGCAAAAAAACGACAAGTTCTTATAAAACGGCGTCACAAACCATTAAAAACAATGTAATATAATATATTTTTAGTTAGGCTTCCCATTCCAGCGAAATCTTATAAACATGCGCATCAAATACCTTTGTCTCCTTTTTGGACTTATTGGCTTTCTTCATTAAAATAATTTGAAAATGGCTCCTCTCCTTAATAATCGCTGCCGTGCAAGTTTTGCCCTTAATTTATCGCGATCTTTACACTTATCCATAGTCCCAAAAGTTTGTTTTGTATCTTGTTGTTAAGGTACCCACTTTCAAAATTTCCACTTCGATTAATCGCACGATGGACGAGGTCAGGACTTTCAACCACGAGGTTAATGTATCGTTCTTGTACTCAATGTCCTAGTTGAAAATGCTCTTGTCGAGTTCGTTACCGATGACCAAGTCTAAAAAATGATGTCGATTGCCAGTGCCGCCATTCGAGCAAGGCAAGTTTTATAAACACGTCTCGTTAAACTGGTCGAGACATTCATTTTCAAGTCCACAGCGAAGTATAAAGTTCCTGGACTGTTTATAATTGATGCGATATTGCGTCTCTCAAAACTTAAACGTTGTGAGAGAGATATCTATGGGTTTTCGCTTTATGCGAAACATTGACGAAATTTTTTCGGCCTTATCGAAATCTTCACCAGAGGATAAGCCAATGAATATCGCGTGTGTTGCAAATATGGAGGGATGAACGACTCTATCCAGAAGAACTTATCTCAATCTTGCACGCTTTGGTTGATGATCCTGATAGTTCCGACCTTCGTTCGTCTGGTAGTTTTACTCCTAATTTTTCTTTATTTACTTAGCACGGGAGATGATTTTCAAAATTACTTAGCGAATATGAGTCAAGGCGGAACACGTGGTCTAACATACCACAAGACAGTGAGGAGTACCTACAAAAAGCAGTTCGGGTTCGTTTAATGTGCATTTTATGCCGTTTCCGTTCCCCCCTCTCAATTGCAAAACATCTTAGTTGACCTTATTTAAATTGACCTCTCTAATGTCCATTTGAGTTTATAATTTTCTGTAATGGGTGGATATCCCCGTATTATTTGACAAAATCGATATATATATTTGTCTTCGATATCTAAATTTTCTACTGTACTTTTATTCATTTATTTTATTACTTTTTATTAGTCACGTCGCTTTATTTTGAAAAGTAATTTAAGGATGAACTCCACGCATGATTTTTGGCTATATATTCATTGCCTTCGAGAAAGGTCCATCTCTTCTGCCTTTTGTATAACATTGATTTTGTCGAAAATATATGAAATCATCTAGCTCTTAACATTTTGGCCATAAAAATCGTTATTTGTCGCATTAGGTGTGCCACATTCCAATATAATTCGTTTTTAACGTTATGTTTAGTGGGTGCAGCACAAGATCCAAGAGCAATTGGACTTACTTGGTCATGGCAAGATGATTAGCGCCGAAGTAGTCTCCCCAACTCAATTCAACACTCTCCCAACTTCAGTATCAGTGAGTGCTCGATTTATCTAAACATTCCAACCGTGTTAAATGCGTGGGCTCATGATTTCTAGTCCGAAATCATAAATACGTTTCTTTTGCATTACTTTTTAGCTCAACGAATTAACTGTCACACGAAGATCAATTCCGAATGTTATAGCAATGAGGGCTGGTAATAACGTAATGAGGGGAATCATTTCTTATGATCTGAATGAACCTACGTTTAGTTTTGACGTGTTCAATTGCTGTTTGCTGTGACGAAGATGCAATGAGTGTGTAGATCTCTTATGTGTATTCAGCCTTGTGAGTAATCCACTATCATGGCTATGGCGAGGAATATAATTTTTGTTGGGGCGATGTTCATCAATGACACGCGTACGTATGGTATTGTTGATTCATATAAGGTTGATATTCGTGACGATTAAAACTGGAAGTAACCCTGTCTACATCGTTCCTGCAAAGTTTATGTCGCCGCTGTCTTCATTATTTTTTGTCTCCTTTTGACTGTTTTATTGCCGTATTATATTTGCATTTTTTGGCAAGTGTTTTTTGTCATTTTCGCAAAACGTCACGAATACCTTAAGCCACATCCGCGCGCCATTAAATTGATAGATCTTTTTAATGCTGCAATCCTAAACCTGTCGCAGTTGACAGTGAACAAATATTAACTCTGTCAATTCAAAGCACTAATACTCCCTCAAATTTATTTTGGTCTTCTTGTAGTCCTTCAATTGACAACTCCTACTTTAGTCAGTTAAAGGCAATCGTGGACACCATGGCTGAGAATAGAGCCATTCAAGAACAGCTAAGCAAGTGTAATGAGAACAACCCAGGTTCTGTGAGCAACGAGAACCTGTCTAGTCGACCTTGTCGGGGCAGAAAACAACAAGTTAATCAGTAAATTCTATCACAGTGAAAATCATCTCGATCTTCAGGTAAAATATAACTCAGTTGATATCATGTCCCTATTACAATTTATGGGTGCTTAACAGTGCGATATGAAATATAATTCCCATGTTATGATATACATGATTTTAAATTATTTCGCAGTTGCTTTATGAAATCTTTAAAAAATGTGGATAACCACGGTTGTTTTTTGTAAAACTAGACTTCTGCTGTTGAAGCCAGTGGTGCTCGTAGGGTGGCGGGTGCTGGCGACATTGTGCCATCCGAAGGGAGCTCCTTTGACGATCGACTACGAGAGCTCGCTTCCAGTTCATTCCTATCGAATAACGTCAATATTAACAAATCATCAACCCCCTCAGCCAACGGCTTTTGTGGACGGAGGCAGCCATCGGAAGCGTCATTCAGGAAGTCAAGCAACACATTTCTCCTACTTCCTTGGTTTATGACACCAATACCTCGCCACTGCGGAAGCGACCTAAACCCTAGTAGGACCTCGTTTTAACATTCATTTTACGTCCGTTAACTAACCCCATTTCTGAATGAAGTCAAAAGGTTCTTTTTCTTATCAGCTTAGGCACTGACTTAGTGGCCAATTTTGTGTGCGAATGATAACGCACCGGTAGTTTTCATGTTTTCGTTATTAGTGATTGTTTCCAGCAAATCTCGGATCCTTGCTTCTTCCATTATTGCAATTTCGGTACTTTATGGTTATCCCATGTTTTAGTTTATGCCTAATCTACCATGACTTATCGCGTTTTATAAAACAATTATTACGATTGTCAATTCCCAACCATCATCTCCTAAATTGTTAAAACCCAGTTAATCAAGGTTTTTTATGACTGATTTCTTCCTTGACAGTCATGAAACCTCTTCAGTGTCCTCTTCTTCGGCGTCACCGCGTTTTCGAAGCAAATCTCCGGAACATCTGGCACCACCAGTGATTCCAGCTACCACTACGCCCACTTCGAACGACGTTGGTGGAGCTATGGAGCACTTCCTCGTCGGCCCCGGCGAGGATGCCGAGGAGACCGCAAGTCAGCGTGAACCGACGACGGCGCCGGGACGCCTTGCCCTCGTTACGTCCTAATCACATCTCCCTCGTCTCGCGCACCATTTTTATCGGACATTTGCATAAACAAACTGGCAGAGACTCGACTTCAAGCTGTGTGTGAAGCCGCGGCACACGCGCGCGTCCTAGAGTGCAACCTCATCCCTCCGCGTGGCTGCGCTTTTTATTACTTTTGAGAGTCGTGCCGCTGCGGCCCGCGCTCGCCGTAACCTTGATCGGTCGATGTTGGAGCAGCGCGAGATGAAGAACTGCATGGGCAGCCAATCTTGGTGTACGGCGGAGTCAACAGCGTTTCCAACGAGGGATGGAGTGAGCGTGAAGGTTGTACCTACCTTCCCCTGGAACAAGTTGAGTTTATGACTCCGTGCACTTTTCGAGCTCTCCTCGAAGGTCACGCCCTCGTTGATGCGGATTCCATGCCGCAGGAGCTGAGACGAAGGCTCCTTTTTGCGCCGAGCGACTATTTCCGTTCGTCCACTTTCGGAAAGTCTACCCTAATTGCTTGTCCTCCCCAACGGCCATTACTCTCATGCCTCTTTCATCTGCGGGTAAGCCTTGAGTTTTCCAAAATAGGTTTCTTCATTTTGAACTATCTCACCCGAGTAATTGCTTGTTAGCACCTCCACCTCCACCACCTCCCCCGCCTCCTCCGCCACCACCGCCAGCCGCCCCCGCCACCACCATCATCCCATCACCCAATGCCTCTCGATTGCAGCCTTCAGCTGTTTTTTGGCGTAAGTGCAGCCCTGCTTTCCTCTGCCTTCCGCTTTAAACAGTTACCGCTGCTCCAAGTATCTCAACAGCCACCGGCACTGTTAGCGTTAGCGAGGCTCCCGGGAAACCGCCTCTGCTCCCCTTCGCAATCCATCGTACCTAAAATCTGCGGCTTGTAAGCATCTCCTATTGCATTAACAAGCCTTTTCCTTAGTTATCATGATTAGCTTATTAAGTTATCAAAAAAAAATCTTTTTATCAGTTCATTGACATGGTGCTCTTCCTTGGAGGCCTTTGGCGTCATAAATGATTTGAACCGTATTGGATGAGTTTAGGACTTCTACGCCATTACTGGAGATGGATGTTTTAATTTTAATTCATTAAACGTGTCCCAAACTCTTATGATATTGTAATGTATGTCCACAATTTGGATGAATTTTCAGACAGATGATGGCTCATTGCTCATTGATAGTTTGAAGTCATTTTTGAGTTAACGCAAGTACTCCGCCCGTTTTCCATGCCAATTTTGATAAATCGGTAACAAAGTGCTTGTTGCAGTTGTACAGGGCCTCCTCACCAATGCAGTCTATACCGCTGCACAGCCACAAAATCAACTTTTGAGTTACACCATGGTGCCTCCACCGCCAATACCACTCCGATCAGCGGTCCCCTTCGCCACCCTTTTGTGCCTCAAGTGTCACCGCCTTATGTCAGGCCTCCGTTGCCGATCCAGTGCCGTCTTTCCTCCGTCTTCCTGAACAGCAACAACAACATCCACACCATCCCCTTGCACAAATTCTTGGTTAGGAACTGAGGGCAGCTCTTTAGTCCCCCCCGGAGTCCCATTCATCTCCGACAACTTCCCTTCGCTATCAACACCCACGTTTTGGCGTAGAGCAATCTTTCGCCGCTGGTTAGCCTCGCCATTTGACTACTTCTTCCACTTTCTTAATTCGTCAAATTAACGGTCTTTTTCAGGTGGAGCTCAGTCCGTGCAAATAAACCGTTGGGCACTCTCCCGACCACCTCCATCGAGTGTTCGCGCCCCGCCCACCGATACCTTCCTGGACCAGTCATAGTGGCGTTCAAATGATAAACGGCGGTACGCCACACAGATATCCACCGCCCCAGTTTCGGTGTGAACGCGAACAGAACGAGATTGCCCCCTTACCGACCTCCACCATTTCCTCTGCCCCCTCTCTCTCGACAACCTCGGTAACGAGTTAACAAATTCCATTCCACGGTTTTTGTAAATATGGGAAAATGGACGCAAAACTAGGTATCTGCGTATGACTTGTCCCATTCCACTTACATGCTACTTGTGACTAATGTTTAATATGAGTCTTGGGCTTGAGTGACATGGCGAATTCAAAAATATCGGAATAATATCTCCGAGTAATTTTTACATGCGATATTTTTGAGGAAAAACTCTCTGGGAAAGTGGGAATATTGCATTCACAACTCGGCTTCGTTACCGTATGTGGAGTAGGAAGCGAAGGCGATCTTTTTACAGTAGTATGGAGAAATCACAGAAATGGGGATGTTTCATTCGGTGATGTCAGGAACAATACTATGCAGTGACTTCGTCTACCTCAGAAAAGTTGGACATTTCGACGAGCTCATTGATGTATTCCTCTTCAAGTCGAGTGTAAAAAGTTGTGCAATCGGCGCCTACGATTCTCCTTCTCAACCACGTCAATCGTGATTGAATTACTAACGCTGCTGTTGCCATTAGCTGCATTGCGGTTGTGTACAAACCATTCAAATGACAGCGTACAGTCTGGCAAAGGGTATTAAACCAATGCTTAATTTTCAGTTGAATATTCCGAATGTCAGCATGTTATTCAAAGGCAGGGAAACCCGTTTGGCATGTATAATAGGACTAAGGTGAAAGTGAGGAGCCGCAGCAGCTCAAATTTTGAGTCAATTTAGATGGCGCTAATATCTATGAAGTAGGAGTTGTAGGCTACAATGAATCTTAACCTAAAGGAACCGATGACGGAGGGGTTAAAGCCAGGACGTACCTCGGGCAGAGGCAGGAGGGCAAAGTGATTGAGTTGAAAGTGAAGGAGGGCAGCAACAAGGTGCCAGAATGAGAAGGCAGGCCAATTAACCTTGAAGAATGAGAATAGAGCGGCGGAACGCGATGCCTGCCACAACATGAAGTCACTGAGTCTCACCTCACCAGAGGTGCGCACCAATAAATCCAACGGCCGGCATCCACGTAACTGACTACTTCGATCGATCACCTCCGGTGATATATCACTGATATATATGAAAGAACATACGGGAAAAAATCTTTTTCAAAACGACCTCACCGATTAAAGAATTTAGTGATTACTTCCCATATTCACATTGTGCATATTTTTATCACAATACTCTCTGAATAAAAGACGTCTCTGTGGGAAGGTTTAGCTTGCTAATACAAAAATCGTAATAATCGGAAAGCATGAAAAACCAAAAAGCACTAATAAATACAGACTTATAGACCCACAAAATGTAAAAATATCATAGTAGCGGCAAGATAGTTGATGATGAAATAGAGCGAAGTCAAAACATATATCGGGAAAGAAAATTTAATTACGGCCAAAATATATTTGTAATTTTGCGGTACTGGCCAATTAATGAGCTAAATAAAGGAGCAAAACCCGGCTATAACGTACTCCTCTTCTAAAATCCCCATTTGTACTCCACGGCGGATAGTGTCCAAGGTAGCTGTTAGTTTCGTCACGAGTAGCGTAGGCATCATTATATTCAGAGTAGCCCTGGCGATTCACATTATCCATTAAAATGGCATTACTTAGAGGGCAAACAAGACGGCAATAAATTTAAAATCCCAACCTATTACCGGTAGTTCTCACTTGTAAGTAACATTATCTTTGCGGCCACACGTTGGACTTGCTTTGGGAGTAAACGAATATTGCCCAGAATACGAATCCTAATACCTTGTGTGTCCAATTCGCCTCTGTCGAGATAACAAATATGTCAGTGTGAGGGCGGGTCGGACAAAAAGCAAGAAATCACGTACTTATGCTGGATAAGCTCATTAAGTTTTGCCAAGGCGAGATCCATTAAATAAGACACCTCGTGCTCAGCCCTTTTAAAGTTTTCAATGCTAAATGCATATACTGAAACCTCCTTTACACCAAAATCGTAACACCAGCGAAGAACCTTGAAAATGCATGATATTGGATACCTACTTCAGATAATTTCGAAAACCCTTGTCGATGCCCCTCTGTAACTCCGTAGACCTTGAGCGAGAGCATGCCTGCGATTTCCATCCATTATAAACGCGACGTGTCTAGGAATAATACCTTGTTTCATGACACTCATCGCCAAGTTTTGAATACAGGAGTACTCATACTCTTCGTCCACCCAGGCATCGCAGGCAACGAACACGAGCCTAGATCTGATTTGTCGGTTTTGAAAAGCGTTGAATCAAATGACAGCAAGAAAAAAAACTATTTGGATTATATATTAATAGATGGACAAATTTCAGTTTCTCGCGTGTACGTCATGTACCGCGCTATTGAATTGCTTTATCCTTGGCATTGTGTTTTATATAGCGGATGCCGTGTCAAGATATGTGCGTTGAGGTCGATTTGTGAAGCCTTATTCGAAATCAGACTCCAAGTAAAAGTTTAATCTATTCAGACTTAAGTTCATCTCAGGGTTACAGTCAAGCAAGTAAAACTTTGCTAAGTCATTCTTATCGAGGTAATTGCTTTCGGAAAATGAAATCCATTCATTAATCTCTAACACTTTTCCAAATCCAACGTAGTAGGCAGTTGTTTCCGCAATTAATAATATGATTAATTCCGTGTACGGCACCTTCGGCGTCAAAAGATTTCTATGGAATCCAAATGAGGAGTAAACTAATGGTAAGTAATCTTTGTAATTAAAGGTAGCCGCTAGAATTCCTCAATCATGCCACATTATTATGTGCAAAACTTTCCCGGATAACGACATAATTTTCTCGGATGACACATCACCGCTAATGTTGTATTATAGGTCAAACCTCTTGTGACAGTCTCAAAATTCGGTTGATTTCCTTAGGATTACTGATTTGTCAAACAGAGGGCATATAAAAAGTGTGAGTTTCAGTAAACTTCTCGCAGCTCTATATATTCGTCTAGAATGGCACGCCTCTTCCCGCGCTGTTATACAAACATCCAGCCTAGTTCATATGCGTCATAGTGATGATGCGCTGGCTTAACATAAACAAACCAAAGCTACCGTGAATAGAATAATTACTGGCAAAAGAGATACTCTATGTGCCCCCAAAAAAGGAAACTTCCAGTTATTTGGCATACTGTAGAGAGTTGCTGAGCATGCGGACTTAAACAAAGCTTTGTAACAAGAGATTATGTATTTTAATTTTGCCATCTGTAGACCGATTTATAGAGGTTACTGTGATTTCATTTGTCAGGGAAAGTAGTTTTTTATTAGGGCCGAGCTGACTCTATACTTTATACTCTATATATGCCAATTATAATTAAGATTTTAAGTTGCTCGGAAGTTTTAATTTTTTCAGAAAAACTGAACTAACTGAAATGAATTTATACTTTTTTGGAAACGACTGTTAAAGTAACTTATTGTATAGGCCAAGAAAAAATAGAAACTTGTTTTTTCCCGAATTGTTATATTATGATTTTATAGTAGAAATTATAATATAAATCCAATTTTCGTTTGTCCAAGCTCTAATAAAATCGGCAAATATCCTTCCAGGTGTTGATGTACTACGCAGTCGACACACAGAAAAACCTCTTTTTTAAACTTTTTAATCAGTCACTTGTGGCTATTTTTGCTGTTTCTTCCCGGCCATGTTGTGTTTTTCTTCTTCTTCTTCGTTTTGCAGAAAGACAGAGTGTTTGAATGAACATAAGTTGTCATTGATACTGAGTTCATTTATTAGCATATCTGAATAAAATCGAGCGGATTGTAAGTGAACCAGTTATAGCATATCCAAACAGACGAGCGGACATTTAAAAAATGTATGTGTAATAGTTCGTTTAAAAATATGTATGGAACCTTTTCGGTACAGTTCGAAGCATATACATGTGTGCTTCCACATGTATGTGTTTTAAAGCTCGGAGTCAAGGGATTAAACGATTGGCGTTAGGCTAGTTCAACGCATTTTGCCACGCTTGAAGGGAAGGACTCTCACCTGTCTGAACCGACTATCAGCGCGTACAAAGCCGGATCGATTGGCTTGTTCTACATACCACTGTATTTCGACTAACGAAAGAAGTGAAGTCCTAACGCCCATTGCGCAGACAGTCACAGAGCGTTGTGTGTAGCATTCCCATTTTTCGACGTTTATAATCACTGTTGGAAGCCACTTCACCAATGGTTTCAATGACTCTGATATTTCAATAGTTATTATGAGGTACCTCTCAATCACTGGGAAATTTAGAACTCTTTCAAATCGTTCTCTTCCATCATCCAAGCCTCTTGGAATTGACTCACAATGATTTTGGAAAAGGGCTCTTTCTGGTTAACTCCTAATGTTCTCTCGTTACTTCTGTAGCAAGCCCTAAGTTTTGTTTTGCACATTTTGACATTTTCGGAACATGGATAAATACTTGCTCGCCTCATGGGCCAGTTGGACTCGTAGTTTTCTATACTGATCCTCCAGTCTGGGTTGCTGCAGTTCCACTCGTAGAGGAACCAAGAGACCTTCAGGAAAGGGGCTAGATTGTGTGTCCGTGCTAACCATCTGTGGAAGAGTTTGCACCTCTATCGAAATTTTATTGGCGACCAAGGCGACGTCATCGGAGAAAACTTCAGGCGTGCTGCATGGACCAACGTTAGCGTCTCTGTAGCCGTGGCAACCACGGTGATTCGAGAAGTTGTAGCCACTCAGACCATGTCCAAGGTGATGTTTCTTATGGCAAGAATGTGACTTTCGGTGTTTATGACGGATCGGAGATGTTAAGGTAAAGCTACCATCAGTCAACACAGTTTCTGGTTCTCGAGGTTTATAAATCGCCTCGATCTCCACTTCACAATCTTTCACATTCGATTGGTTCCTGTTTAAATCACCAAAACACTTTCGAGTCACAAACCATAGAAGTCGTTCTGACGAATGGTCTGAGAAATGCCTTCAGGTGTTCGACATAACTCCAGGCTCTTTCTAATAGACTGGGGATGGTACACTGCAGAGACTCTTTCGACAAAAGATCTACACTTGCCTGAAAGACGAGGCGCCACAGCAAACTCTGATACAGTGTTATCGGTTGTCGATTTGGTTTGAATGTTCTCACCTAAACCAACTTGATTCTGACTCAGAGCGTCCAGCTTAAATCGGACCAGTTTGATCTTTGGTGATTTTGGAAAACACCTTATTTAAGCTTTCAAGACCTTCGTCGTCGAATTGGACTGTTCCATTGATTAAATTGTGACGAGGTGATCTACGAGATCCTTAACTGTATGCATCGTTTGTATGGTAGTGTCATTAGGTGGAAGACATTGGACTGTCACTTCTGCGTTTGTTCGAGAAGCAGGGGGCGGCTTCGGCTTGGAGGCAACCTTAGGAATGCGCTCATTCATGTCTGTCATGCTCTTTTTCACCTGTTTATGTTGAGTTGAAGACGAGTACTCGTTATCTTGGTGGGAAACACGGTTACTAGAATTCCACCCTCGTCTTTTGTTTGCAAACGATACCGATGGATTTCGCAGACTGGCCTCAAAATTGACGGTACCAGAATTGGTGACTGGACGGGGAAACGGGTTGCTTAAAAATCTGGTGTTCGACTTGGATGCAGACAGAAGGGACGGTCTGACTCGATTTGGATTCATCCTGAAAGAATTTTTCAAATAACTATTTCAAGACTCATGGGGGATAAAAAGTAGACGACGTATAAATGCATGATTTTGAATTAAGTAGACAATCGATTTGCTGTGTGGGATTCTCCCTGTGAGTGAAAATTAAGGCATTTGCTTTAGGCTACCATCGAGTGTTAATTTTCAGTGTGAGGTTGAACTTTTTATTTCAGTCGTTCGGTTAATATGGACAACATATTTTTGCATTTTACGTTAGCATATTTTCCTTGCCTAGGCCTTGGACAGATAAGCATTATCTATGAGAGCTTGCTGCAGTGATAATTTGTGTTTGATTTCAAGAATATTACCTTTATTATGAGTTGCTTACGCATTATAATTGGCTATATTTTTCATGAAAAGATAGATCTAAGGGCTGGGGTTTACGGACAGAACCCACTGAAAGATGATTAAGACTTATGTGGTCGTGTTATGTGCAGCAAATATTGATGTGCGTCTAAGTTTGTTTTATGTTGTGTTAATTTCTCGTTTTTCGCTTTGCAGTCTTTTTTTTTGCGCGACAGATCCTATGAAAGGGCTAACCTGCTTGGGAAGAATTTCACAGATGCATTTGCGAAGCAACGGGCAAATTTTGACATCGTTTTTAATTGTGTTTATATCTGCACTTAACGGACACTTATAAAAAGTCCTTAGCATCTCTACTACTTCTACTAACACTATTACTTAAATTGGAATCTTTTTTAGCGCGCACACCTAGATCACAAGCCCAATTTCCTAGGTCACGGTTCTTGGTGAGATTTCTGAAGTCTCTATTTTCGCTGAATAACAGAAGTGATGCTACTTACTTTTCGTTAAGTGAAGACCAAACGTTGTCTTTCAAAGTTCTGACGTGTTTGGTATACAGGACTTTACTTTTTCTGACCCAAAACGGTGGATCAAATGTCCACTTCTACGCATTCTCCTTTTTCGAAAAAGAGACCTCTATTTCTAAACTGTTAGGTGGCCGGATACGAATGAATTTAACTTTATGAAAGTGCATGTCGGCTTGAGAGTGAAGTCTCTTGCATTAAGCCCCAATAATAACTCTGACTTTCGCTATAAAAGTCTCTTAACCAACAATAAATAAATATTATGTGGCAGCGAAAGTTGACTGGGAGAAGCATTGTAATGCCATTTAATGTGATTAATCTCCATCCCAAACTCGAGGGGGTCAACTCTTCACAGAAAAGCCGGTTGAATCCAATAAATCATGAGCAAATACATCATTGTTCAGATGTTTATGTTACCTTCGTTGATGACAACCGTAAGAAAATTTTATCAGATCCGAGGAGGAGCACTGAACCGACCTCAGAACAAAAAACAAAACTTCGGGGCTGTTTAACGGAGTTCCGGTCGAAAATCCACAATTTTAAATGAGTCACTTTGATTTGGCGTGAACTGGTCATCTCCGACTTGCGACCCAGTGTGATTCGGCCAAGGGGTAAAAGGAGTAACAACGCAGACTTCGTGGTTCATACGAGGCTAGATGTATCTGCATTGATAATTCAAAGCGCTTAAGATGGTATCACTGCATTAATGTAAACAACGCAATGTGGTTTCTGGTTCACAGCTGCATTTAAAGGCACGTCAATATGATTTTTTCTTACTTCAACACATGATTGATGTCAAACGTATTGATAAGTATAGCCTAGGTTTTCACAGGTTTGTTCTTGAAATTATTACTTTCCCCACGTAACATTGAAATTACGTTTCGGACAGATGTGAGGGAGGTCAATGCTTAGTGGGATAACTCCAACGACAAATTGTCGCAGAGATGATTGCTTGACGCAATAAGAACCTTTACGCAACCTCAAAGGGGCCCGTTAACCTCTCCAAATTTGACGAGGTTCGGAGCTGAACATGAAGCACATACGCTTGGTGATAAAACTTTGAGCACTTGTTCCTATATTATTCCAAATGAAGCGGGATTTTTTTGGATAAGTTGATTGAATCCATTAGATTGAATGGCGTATTCCCAGATAGTTCGAATTGTGTTTTAATGAAGATAACATCTCTGGAGCTGTACATTTTTGGCATAGGCTAAAAGTTGGCTATTTGATGAGCTATTTAAATTGGATGTGCAAGAACAAAAGCTTTAAATGTTTTTTGAACCACACCCAAATAAACAGAATTAAATCATACAAAATTGTGTACAAATAATAGGATGTAGCGTCCCGAAGCCATCAAAATGTGCTAAATGGCCAGGTTTTCAACGGTTCTCCGGTCTATAACGCCGAGTCATGTTTACAGTGTGGGCAAACACTGATTTAACTACTTCATGAATCGGTATTTAAGCTTGCTCAAACATAAAATACCATATAGGGGGTGGGTTGAAGAGTTACAGTCCTTTAATTTTGTAGTTTTTCTTTAATCAGTATCATTGGAAAGATGGAAGTAGCTTATTTTAGCATTAGAGGAAGTTTTGGGAAACACCCTACCAAAGTGCGCTACTGAACTCAAATAATGGCAGGCTGAATGAACTGGCATACACCGCCAGCGACGTTGCGTAGAAAGGACTGATTACATTTCACAGCTTGGTCTGTGTCGACGCGGACTTTTTATTCTTAGAACTTGCACGCCTTATAGGATATAACTTAGAGGCCATGCGTGTTTGTCAAACCTACAAAAGCCTAAATGAGCACGCCTTTAGTCACCAGGGTAAGCGGAATCTGATGGCATGCACGACGTAAAGTTACCAAACCGACAAAAATTATACTTCAAACCCGCGGTTTTAATAACCAAGGTTTCCAGTCCGGTATTAACCAGAAAGGGTTCGGCGAACCCAACCCAAAGTCACATCTCGGACCGAAAATAGACTTTGAAAAACCTACATAGGACACAGGCAAAATCACAACGGCCCCTAATTCAAAGAGAACCAAAAGTGGAATTTGAAAAGTACCGAAAAAAAAGATGAAGTGAATAGTTCACATAACTTCAGGCTTTATCACGTCGTACAATCAATCAAATTCACCACCAAAAATGAGCCTTTACCTCCGGTATATGCGTGACAAGCCGTAGACCGCGTTAGGGTATCGTTAATCTTAGCAAAAAAACGAGAAAGCATAGGCGTCAAAAAATTGTAGGAGGGGGAGAGAATGGAGTCAGTGGAAAGGATCAAAATGGTAAAGTCAAATGCAGCACGTAGGTAAGAGGGCGAACGGTAGGGCATTTGAATGTCAAAATCTTCAAATGGGGATGGACGAACGACAATCACAAGAGGAGGCGTTGGTTCAGACAAGTGACAAGTGATTTCAGGTATTTTTGTGCCCCATCCGAAATGTACTGGCCTCGGTTTGAACGGCCCAGTTCTCAAAAATTGTCATAAAGGTTGTGGAAGGTTGGCCGATCCTCGGGACGCGCTGACCAACACTGCATCATGATATCGTAAAAGATCATCTGGACAAGGTTGAGTCGGCGTATTTGGATTCGGCATCGATAACCACGTTCCACCTGCTGTACCGTCTCCCGATTCGTGGAAGCCTGAGTAATTTGCAAAGGACTCTTTAGATGTACTCACAATTTTTAGACAAACCAACTTTTCTATTTTTCAATTCAGCCGCTAGCATTTTTAAAAAAATGATCTCATGTAAGATGTAAGTTACATAAAGCCTTCGGCTATAAACCGAACCATGCAAATGGAAGGGCACAGAAAATCAAAATCCACAAATAATATAATGAGAGTTGTCAGTCCCCGCAAATGGGATAGTATAAAAGCAAATCCATAAATCATGTTGGTAGAAAATCCCAAACATTGAAACAAATTAACATTTGAATGAATTTTTATAGCAAGTCCAAAGGCGCCCAAAATCAAAATGATATTTTTAATAACACCGGGTTTGCGAGAAATCCGAAAAAAAAACGGGGGAACTTACATAAACTAAGCATATTTAGTAAAGCACTTGAAATGTTGAGCAAAGAGAAGTAGAAAAGATCAAAATATACTCGAGATTTTAAAATTAAACAAGACTATTTGGAGTGCTGCGACAGTTCAACTGAAATTTCAAAACGAGTCTACCTTCGTTTCATTGCCACCAAATAGGGAACTTTTCATTTTAAGTGACACGTTGATATGCATATGAAAACAATGGGAATTAAACAAATAACGACGGTATAATAAACCGAGTTTGAACAAATTTCACTACGGTTTATTTAGGCACCTGAGAGGCACAAACAACACAATTATAATTAGTAAATAATTTTAAAAGGGTAGAGAGGAATCGAAGCCAGTCAATAATCAAACTTAAGCGACAACAATGAAGGGATAAAATCTAAAAGGAAAGAGAGAGGGATTTGGCGGCAATATGAGACTGTTATATTTACAACTGTCTCTCACGAAATTAGAAAATATGAGGACTAGAAATTAAATCTTGAAAGCGAATTATGGGAAACTGTTGAGCAACACTGTCCACATGATAAAATAAAAACCTTGTTAGAAAGAGTAATTTGTTCAGTAGGAAGAATGAAGCGTTTCTAGGAAAATGTAATCCAATGGCGCTACCAATGATTGCCGTAAGAGAGGATCGTAATCCAAGGGTAGAAGAGAAGAGCAACTCACGGGGATAGGAGTTTGCCGCATAAGTTACTATTTCGACATAAAGAACACCCCCAAAGGACCAGACATCCGATTGATGCTGAAGTTTTGATGGTCGGGTCTAAGCAGCCTCCGGCGCAGTCCATTTGATGGAAACTTGATTACTGTAAACAAGAAATAAATAGAATGGGTGTGGAAGTGGCATAAATTTGCAAATCGTCTATGTCACCTTGTGACAAGTTGACCAGAACTGTATCGAATTTTGGGGATTCAAGCTTTTTTACGTAAAGTTTCAATCCAAATTTTAGCGAAACAGGAAAAAGATACTTAATAAGTCCTACAAAGCATTCTAAAGTGGTGGAGTATCTTGAGTATACATTAAAGTCACTGGAAGTAAATTCACTAGAGCATAACCAACGTTGGCAGTCTTAGGTACCCTTAAATGGATGATAATAAATGGGAGCCCGTCGTATAATAACAAATGCATTAGAAATTAACACCTAAGGAATTGGCGACGTTTCATACGTACGAGAGGGCGAAGGACAGAAAAACTACATTTGCGTTTTAAGTGAGAGGCGTGGTAGCATGTGTCCGCGGAGGCAGCAACGCTAGCCATCTGTGATGACTAAAGCGTCAACTTCCCACTTCTGTGCAGCTCGTGTGACATTAAGTCGTATTCAACACGCAAATAAGCAGGAACATACGCAACTACAAGGTCTGCCATAAAAATTGAACGCTTGTCAGCTACTTGATATACTTAAGATAAGAGAATTTGTCCATTTTCAAATGGTGTTAACGTAGACCGAATTATATCCAAGTAACTGATAGTGTCATGACTTTTAGGAATTTGTATCGTGGATTAATTCCATATCCTGAAGATTTCGTAGTGATTGGACACGCCAATGAATGCGGAATGTGGGTCAAATCCTTATTCATCTCTGAAAGTACCGCGTCGCTCAACGACTTGTGTTTAAATAAGTACATCTAAGTTTGGGGAAAGGTGGGGTAATTCGTAGTACGGTATCCCAATAATGCCATGTCAGTAAGGACTTACTTCACACTGAGACAGCAACAACGCCTGACGTTAAGTAAGGTAAGAGATAAATTGCCCTCTATAGGAATAGGAAACATTATATGTGTATGTAAAAACATGAATACAGGAACACGCTTTTAAAATGGCCATCCCACTCCCGAACCGCCCTGTATAAATAAAATCGGGTGTCGCGCATTCGAAAGAAAGCGAGTTAGTTTAATGAAGATGTAGTAACAGTGGATAATACAACTCCTCTCCCAGTCCTTAACATCTAAAACTCGCAGGCAGCTGTAAAGTCCAATGGTTTTGAGCAAAACAATTTAACTTGACGGAAATTGGAAGGAATTATTCACGTCGGGCATTCAAATTTTAGTCAGATTTAAATAAAACCACAAAAAACCTATTTGGATCTTAAACTTTCGTCGTATTTAATTAGAAACAGTGCACGTGTGAGAAAAAAACCAACAATATAGATGCCCAATGCATTCTTTGCTGATGAGATATCAGAACGCTATCCTTTATGGGCATAAGCAAGAACTTAGTTAAAGAGGATGATACTTGTCCAAACGTTAGAAAAATTCCAAAACGTGTTCAGCAATTGCGGCAAGTGGGACAGGGCAGACTGCTGAGGCCAGCAATGGGGCAGAGAGAGGCACAGCGAAATGTACGGATTAAAGTGCGTGTGAGTCATACACAATGGTGGGCGCAACCGTCCATCCCCAACCGCCTCACCCTTCCGCTCTCCTCACATCTTCGCCCCGCCCCATCACCTACCTCCCCATCCTACGTTCTTCTCTTCTCTTCTCCTCGATACCCCACCTTGTTCTACCGCGCAAATATTATAGACAGGAGAGGATTGGCCGCTCGCCGAACTCTTCGTGATGGAAAGGACCGCACTGCGTTAGGGGGCGATATAGAGAAGGAGTGTGTTTATACACGATGGAAGTCGATACGGGATGTGAGCAAAGGATTAATACAATTTACAGAACTGCGTTGTCCGAACACCAATTTCGCCTCGTGCGTTCGAAACAGTTTAAGCCATTACCTAACCGACAACAGACCCGGTTGCATGTGCATATTTAATCGCGCGGCTAGTGGTTTCGGAATGCTGGAGTTTTTTCAAAGTCCTCTCATTAGTGCACTTCCATTTAAATTTTAGCGATTTTTCCACTCATCCCATACTCTGTTTTGGTCGCATTGATTTGGACTTATTTTCAAAATTCGGGATAACTGCCTATTTAAATCGAATGAAAATCAACTTGTACACAGAATACTTTAACCAGGGGACCGATGCGCCAAGCGGATTTCCAAGGTTTGTATTGTTGACTTTTGAAGAATATTTACAGGTCAGCTAAATTTGTTACTTATACAACGAAGCGAATAAACCATAAGCAAAGCAAACAAGTCAATGGGACGGTTAGTCTCCCATAATCTGTTCGACAAAAGGAAATAAGAAAACTCAAATTGTCTCACCACGCGATCATTTTTGGACGTTCAGAACGAGCATCTTGGCCAGTCGAAGTCAGCTACCTTGACAGATTGTCGTGCGACTCCACAAGGATGTTAGCAGCTCTAAGTCACGATGCACGAATAGTTCATTTCCTTCTAGGTAAGCCATGCCCTCGGCAATCTTGTCATAAACGGAGTGGAAGTGTTCAATGGAAAATCTAATTTGAACTCGAATTATCGATAGTCTTAAATTAGTTGGTTGCGTAACAATGATCTTGGAATATCTTGTAGGCTTTTTAAAAAAAGAAGCGTCTTTAAAATTCCGATATTGAGGAAGTGGTTTAGAGAAATTGTAACAAATTAAGTGGAACAAGAAATTTAAAAATTACCTTTTTGTGGCAGAATGAGCCGAAAAATCATTCAAATTAGTTGAATTCAAGGATTTTGGTACTGCAAGACATTAATCCACAGCATTTCATCGAAAGGATTTGAGTTGTGAGTTAGGAGTAGCCAACCTTGTAATCACTTTTACTATCATATGAGGGATTTACAATGTGTAATTCGTATCACCATTAATGAATTAAAATGTAAGTCCCCAAAATTTTAGGAATTTCCAGAAACTCTGACTATGTACACTCTCATCTCTT
>QEYB01001177.1:0-17682 GCA_017562135.1 Dipylidium caninum
AGCAGGAGGGAATGAGGAGAATTACCCTGCTAGCAAAAGAGTGTCATCGGAAAGTACTACTTTCGATATTACATTGAGTGTGAATGTGAGTTGCTGTGGCAAGGGGGAGGGAGCGAAAGTAAGAAGTGGTTAGATGAGACAATTCACAATGCTCTTCACGCAACAAAAGAGTCTATTTTATGGACTCTGGCGTCGCAAAATGACAGGAAAAATATTGCCGTCGTCGGTATCACCGAAACCTACTTTTGCCATATACTGGCGAATTTCGGCCCTACTCTGCTTCCTTCTGTTCCGTTGAGTGCAACAAGTGAACACTTTCCACCTCTTACACTGCCACGTCATCACTTACTGCATTGGCACTCGATCTTTAGGAAAAGACAACGATAGACTTTCAGTGAAAGTGAGACTCTCGTCCTGCTTCCGTGCACCGCAGGGGAGCATCTCAAGCGGCCATCTCGAACTTGCTTTCCCAATAAGTACGCACTGTTTACAGGACCATGCTCGGGCTGAAAACTGTGCGCTACAACCACAAGTGGATTCTGCACTACGATTTATGCATTTGGAAATATGCCCCCGGCGCAACGCTATCATTCCAAACTCGCTTACAAAAAGGAGCCCATTTCTCCCTCAACCTTCCTTCACTGCGACATCGTCCATGCCTTCTAACCTCAGGGCTGTTGCTTTCGACTCTGCACAACTTCGTGGATGTGTCAATGCCCAGGACAACTTGACGGCTCTCTACCTCGAATGTCCTCACCAACTCCCTTACTTGTCGATGTGGAGAAAGGGGCAACCAGTTTTACTATCACGCTGATTTTCAAGCTACTTTTTAGCTAATGATAGGATTAGCGCCTTGATGGGCTTTCCTCACAACACAAAAGGCTGCTTATTACACGTAGTTGTCCGTGGAGATGGGGGTCTCATTCCGTAGATGGGGTAGGACCCTCAGTCGGGAGGAAGATTAGGAGCTTGGTGTGCAGACGAGGTCTCTCAGATGCATATCGTTAGGAAGGTGGGTGGGTGGGTGTGGGCACGAGTGAGGGAAGAAGCTACGTGAGGTGAGGTGAGGTGAAGTGAGGTGAGATGCTTTCCTTGAGGCAAGTAGAGCGGTGTAGCCATGCTCAGCGCGGGAGCATGGTGTGACATTGGAGGCAGGCGGTGATGACTTCGACCCGCGAACAATCGGTAGTTTTGCTCTCTGGACAGACCTCACAAGTGAGGGGTATCGTTGAGGGTGAGGCTTGGTTGGGTGTGATTTTCGTAGGTGTTTCTTATACCTTAAATCAAGGGTTCACCGGTTTCTGTGAGGTTATGGAAGGCTCTTCAGTTCTTCTGTGCTGCGAGAAACGGCTCCAATCACACCGCCATGACACAATGGCCGTGCCGAGGCGCCAAAAGGGAAAGGTGGTAGCCTGCCGGTAATTGCGCGATTCACAATATCACTCGTGCTCCTTTGTTGTGGCGACGTTGAGCTGTCCTTTTGCATTCAGGACGAACGAGTTAGTCCACCTGATCGTGCGAGCGCATAGGAAGTTGGCGTGTAGTGAAAGCGCGAGTTGAAGCTCGACTTCGGGTTCACTCACACATGTATAAATGGGTATTTGATGGTGTGGTCGGGCCAGGACAGAATCCTGGTTATACACGCGTTGGGCCAGAGGTCGTCCTACCTGACTCTTTCCAGCAGAGTAATCGACTACTCTGCGACCCCGGGTGCAGTTTGTGGTGGCGGGGAGGCGTAATGGACCAGTTGTTGGTCCGTGTGGACCCCTGCCGCGAGGGCCTGGTTAACAGAGGAGGGGGGCCGTAATCGACCGGCACCGTTAAGATCACCGTAACGCTGCTCAAAATCAGCCGAGAGGAGAGACGCGAGTTTTCTCGGTCGCCGAATCCGTCCTCTACGTGGTCCTTGACGTTACCCGTTACTCATACAGTGGACTTTCGCACCATCACTGTATAGTGCATGAGGTGGAGGGGTGTGCGGCAGGTGCCCCGCTCAAAAACTTGAACTCGCGTCGTTCGTTGGTAACGCAATGTCACAATCTACAAACGGATTGTATTGTTGCTTGAGGAAAGCATTACAGACGGTCTCAGGTCACCACTTTTTTTTCTCATTCTGATCCACCTAGCAACACCCGCTTGGAGGTGGAAGATGAGGAAAAAAGATAACATTGCCACTAGTACTTGTCTTTGCATTCCTTCAGGTTATCATCGCGTTTCAGTTCAACAGATTATAGTCGAACTGGTGAACTAGCATAAGGAATCTCTCGAATATCATTCTTTCGACAAATGATTTTCCTTGCAGCACTAGGCAGTGGTGAAGGTCGAAAGCAGCGTGGGTCAGAGGTGGTAGAGCGATGATTTTAAATTTTTGTACAATTTGATGCTAAGCGCATCACCCTGAACTTAGTACTGAGCGATGTACGAAAATGACGTCTGTCTTATCGGAGAGTACTCGTCGGAAACGATTGGTCACACGAAACTGGCGACACATGCCCACGCCATCAACAGTACATTGGAGGAAGAGAGATAGAGGGGGAGGTCGAGTGGCCTCCAACTTGCGGAAAATTGTGGATGAAAACCTCGCGCTAGAGGAGCCTTCCTCAGTCTGCCAACTGGCGCTTCTCCTCAGGCGGACAAGGCGATCGGTCACACGAAATGGGACACATGCAACGCTTGCTCCAATGACGCCAGGTACATTGGAGTAAGAGAGATAGAGAGGGAGGTCGAGTGGCCTCCAACTTGCGACATTGGATGAATTCTCTCTCTTCCTCGTAGACCTCGCGCTAGGAGCCTTCCCTCAGTCTGCCAACTGGCGCTTCTTCCTCAGGCGGACAAGCGATCGGTCACACGAAATGGGACACATGCAACGCTTGCTCCAATGACGCCAGGTACATTGGAGGAAGAGAGATAGAGAGGGAGTCGAGTCCTCCAACTTGCGGAACATTGATGAAAGACCTCGCGCTGAGAGGAGCCTTCCCTCAGTCTGCCAACTGGCGCTTCTTCCTCAGGCGGACAAGGCGATCGGTCACACGAAATGGGACACATGCAACGCTTGCTCCAAGACGCCAACCGAAACTTGCGGACATTGAGATGAATTCTCTCTCTTCCTCGTAGACCTCGCGCTGAGAGGAGCCTTCCCTCAGTCTGCCAACTGGCGCTTCTTCCTCAGGCGGACAAGGCGATCGGTCACACGAAATGGGACACATGCAACGCTTGCTCCAATGAGCCAGGTACATTGGAGTAAGAGAGATAGAGAGGGAGGTCGAGTGGCTCCAACTTGCGGACATTGGATGAATTCTCTCTCTTCCTCGCTAGACCTCGCGCTGAGAGGAGCCTTCCCTCAGTCTGCCAACTGGCGCTTCTTCCTCAGGCGGACAAGGCGATCGGTCACACGAAATGGGGACACATGCAACGCTTGCTCCAATGACGCCAGGTACATTGGAGGAAGAGAGATAGAGAGGAGGTCGAGTGGCCTCCAACTTGCGGACATTGGCATGAATTCTCTCTCTTCCTCGTAGACCTCGCGCTGAGAGGAGCCTTCCCTCAGTCTGCCAACTGGCGCTTTCTTCCTCAGGCGGACAAGGCGATCGGTCACACGAAATGGACACATGCAACGCTTGCTCCAATGACGCCAGGTACATTGGAGGAAGAGAGATAGAGAGGGAGGTCGAGTGGCCTCCAACTTGCGGACATTGGATGAATTCTCTCTCTTCCTCGTAGACCTCGCGCTGAGAGAGCCTTCCCTCAGTCTGCCAACTGGCGCTTCTTCCTCAGGCGGACAAGGCGATCGGTCACACGAAATGGGACACATGCAACGCTTGCTCCAATGACGCCAGGTACATTGGAGGAAGAGAGATAGAGAGGGAGTTCGAGTGGCCTCCAACTTGCGGACATTGGATGAATTCTCTCTCTTCCTCGTAGACCTCGCGCTGAGAGGAGCCTTCCCTCAGTCTGCCAACTGGCGCTTCTTCCTCAGGCGGACAAGGCGATCGGTCACACGAAATGGGACACATGCAACGCTTGCTCCAATGACGCCAGGTACATTGGAGGAAGAGAGATAGAGAGGGAGGTCGAGTGGCCTCCAACTTGCGGACATTGGATGAATTCTCTCTCTTCCTCGTAGACCTCGCGCTGAGAGGAGCCTTCCCTCAGTCTGCCAACTGGCGCTTCTTCCTCAGGCGGACAAGGCGATCGGTCACACGAAATGGGACACATGCAACGCTTGCTCCAATGACGCCAGGTACATTGGAGGAAGAGAGATAGAGAGGGAGGTCGAGTGGCCTCCAACTTGCGGAATTGATGAATTCTCTCTCTTCCTCGTAGACCTCGCGCTGAGAGGAGCCTTCCCTCAGTCTGCCAACTGGCGCTTCTTCCTCAGGCGGACAAGGCGATCGGTCACACGAAATGGGACACATGCAACGCTTGCTCCAATGACGCCAGGTAAATTGGAGGAAGAGAGATAGAGAGGGAGGTCGACTGGCCTCCAACTTGCGGACATTGGATGAATTCTCTCTCTTCCTCGTAGACCTCGCGCTGAGAGGAGCCTTCCCTCAGTCTGCCAACTGGCGCTTCTTCCTCAGGCGGACAAGGCGATCGGTCACACGAAATGGGACACATGCAACGCTTGCTCCAATGACGCCAGGTACATTGGAGGAAGAGAGATAGAGAGGGAGGTCGAGTGGCCTCCAACTGCGGACATTGGATGAATTCTCTCTCTTCCTCGTAGACCTCGCGCTGAGAGGAGCCTTCCCTCAGTCTGCCAACTGGCGCTTTCTTCCTCAGGCGGACAAGGCGATCGGTCACACGAAATGGGACACATGCAACGCTTGCTCCAATGACGCCAGGTACATTGGAGGAAGAGAGATAGAGGAGCGGAGGGTCGAGTGGCCTCCAACTTGCGGACATTGGATGAATTCTCTCTCTTCCTCGTAGACCTCGCGCTGAGAGGAGCCTTCCCTCAGTCTGCCAACTGGCGCTTCTTCCTCAGGCGGACAAGGCGATCGGTCACACGAAATGGGACACATGCAACGCTTGCTTCCAATGACGCCAGGTACATTGGAGGAAGAGAGATAGAGAGGGAGGTCGAGTGGCCTCCAACTTGCGGACATTGGATGAATTCTCTCTCTTCCTCGTAGACCTCGCGCTGAGAGGAGCCTTCCCTCAGTCTGCCAACTGGCGCTTCTTCCTCAGGCGGACAAGGCGATCGGTCACACGAAATGGGACACATGCAACGCTTGCTCCAATGACGCCAGGTACATTGGAGGAAGAGAGATAGAGAGGGAGGTCGAGTGGCCTCCAACTTGCGGACATTGGATGAATTCTCTCTCTTCCTCGTAGACCTCGCGCTGAGAGGAGCCTTCCCTCAGTCTGCCAACTGGCGCTTCTTCCTCAGGCGGACAAGGCGATCGGTCACACGAAATGGGACACATGCAACGCTTGCTCCAATGACGCCAGGTACATTGGAGGAAGAGAGATAGAGAGGGAGGTCGAGTGGCCTCCAACTTGCGGACATTGGATGAATTCTCTCTCTTCCTCGTAGACCTCGCGCTGAGAGGAGCCTTCCCTCAGTCTGCCAACTGGCGCTTCTTCCTCAGGCGGACAAGGCGATCGGTCACACGAAATGGGACACATGAAACGCTTGCTCCAATGACGCCAGGTACATTGAAGAGAGATAGAGAGGGAGGTCGAGTGGCCTCCAACTTGCGGACATTGGATGAATTCTCTCTCTTCCTCGTAGACCTCGCGCTGAGAGGAGCCTTCCCTCAGTCTGCCAACTGGCGCTTCTTCCTCAGGCGGACAAGGCGATCGGTCACACGAAATGGGACACATGCAACGCTTGCTCCAATGACGCCAGGTACATTGGAGGAAGAGAGATAGAGAGGGAGGTCGAGTGGCCTCCAACTTGCGGACATTTGGATGAATTCTCTCTCTTCCTCGTAGACCTCGCGCTGAGAGGAGCCTTCCCTCAGTCTGCCAACTGGCGCTTCTTCTCAGGCGGACAAGGCGATCGGTCACACGAAATGGGACGCATGCAACGCTTGCTCCAATGACGCCAGGTACATTGGAAGAGAGATAGAGAGGGAGGTCGAGTGGCCTCCAACTTGCGGACATTGGATGAATTCTCTCTCTTCCTCGTAGACCTCGCGCTGAGAGGAAGCCTTCCCTCAGTCTGCCAACTGGCGCTTTCTTCCTCAGGCGGACAAGGCGATCGGTCACACGAAAATGGGACACATGCAACGCTTGCTCCAATGACGCCAGGTACATTGGAGGAAGAGAGATAGAGAGGGAGGTCGAGTGGCCTCCAACTTGCGGACATTGGATGAATTCTCTCTCTTCCTCGTAGACCTCGCGCTGAGAGGAGCCTTCCTCAGTCTGCCAACTGGCGCTTCTTCTCAGGCGGACAAGGCGATCGGTCACACGAAATGGGACACATGCAACGCTTGCTCCAATGACGCCAGGTACATTGGAGAAGAGAGATAGAGAGGGAGGTCGAGTGGCCTCCAACTTGCGGACATTGGATGAATTCTCTCTCTTCCTCGTAGACCTCGCGCTGAGAGGAGCCTTCCCTCAGTCTGCCAACTGGCGCTTCTTCCTCAGGCGGACAAGGCGATCGGTCACACGAAATGGGACACATGCAACGCTTGCTCCAATGACGCCAGGTACATTGGAGGAAGAGAGATAGAGAGGGAGGTCGAGTGGCCTCCAACTTGCGGACATTGGATGAATTCTCTCTCTTCCTCGTAGACCTCGCGCTGAGAGGAGCCTTCCCTCAGTCTGCCAACTGGCGCTTCTTCCTCAGGCGGACAAGGCGATCGGTCACACGAAATGGGACACATGCAACGCTTGCTCCAATGACGCCAGGTACATTGGAGGAAGAGAGATAGAGAGGAGGTCGAGTGGCCTCCAACTTGCGGACATTGGATGAATTCTCTCTCTTCCTCGTAGACCTCGCGCTGAGAGGAGCCTTCCCTCAGTCTGCCAACTGGCGCTTCTTCCTCAGGCGGACAAGGCGATCGGTCACACGAAATGGGACACATGCAACGCTTGCTCCAATGACGCCAGGTACATTGGAGGAAGAGAGATAGAGAGAGGTCGAGTGGCCTCCAACTTGCGGACATTGGATGAATTCTCTCTCTTCCTCGTAGACCTCGCGCTGAGAGGAGCCTTCCCTCAGTCTGCCAACTGGCGCTTCTTCCTCAGGCGGACAAGGCGATCGGTCACACGAAATGGGACACATGCAACGCTTTGCTCCAATGACGCCAGGTACATTGGAGGAAGAGAGATAGAGAGGGAGGTCGAGTGGCCTCCAACTTGCGGACATTGGGATGAATTCTCTCTCTTCCTCGTAGACCTCGCGCTGAGAGGAGCCTTCCCTCAGTCTGCCAACTGGCGCTTCTTCCTCAGGCGGACAAGGCGATCGGTCACACGAAATGGGACACATGCAACGCTTGCTCCAATGACGCCAGGTACATTGGAGGAAGAGAGATAGAGAGGGAGGTCGAGTGGCCTCCAACTTGCGGACATTGGATGAATTCTCTCTCTTCCTCGTAGACCTCGCGCTGAGAGGAGCCTTCCCTCAGTCTGCCAACTGGCGCTTCTTCCTCAGGCGGACAAGGCGATCGGTCACACGAAATGGGACACATGCAAACGCTTGCTCCAATGACGCCAGGTACATTGGAGGAAGAGAGATAGAGAGGGAGGTCGAGTGGCCTCCAACTTGCGGACATTGGATGAATTCTCTCTCTTCCTCGTAGACCTCGCGCTGAGAGGAGCCTTCCCTCAGTCTGCCAACTGGCGCTTCTTCCTCAGGCGGACAAGGCGATCGGTCACACGAAATGGGACACATGCAAACGCTTGCTCCAATGACGCCAGGTACATTGGAGGAAGAGAGATAGAGAGGGAGGTCGAGTGGCCTCCAACTTGCGGACATTGGATGAATTCTCTCTCTTCCTCGTAGACCTCGCGCTGAGAGGAGCCTTCCCTCAGTCTGCCAACTGGCGCTTCTTCCTCAGGCGGACAAGGCGATCGGTCACACGAAATGGGACACATGCAAACGCTTGCTCCAATGACGCCAGGTACATTGGAGGAAGAGAGATAGAGAGGGAGGTCGAGTGGCCTCCAACTTGCGGACATTGGATGAATTCTCTCTCTTCCTCGTAGACCTCGCGCTGAGAGGAGCCTTCCCTCAGTCTGCCAACTGGCGCTTCTTCCTCAGGCGGACAAGGCGATCGGTCACACGAAATGGGACACATGCAACGCTTGCTCCAATGACGCCAGGTACATTGGAGGAAGAGAGATAGAGAGGGAGGTCGAGTGGCCTCCAACTTGCGGACATTGGATGAATTCTCTCTCTTCCTCGTAGACCTCGCGCTGAGAGGAGCCTTCCCTCAGTCTGCCAACTGGCGCTTCTTTCCTCAGGCGGACAAGGCGATCGGTCACACGAAATGGGACACATGCAACGCTTGCTCCAATGACGCCAGGTAACATTGGAGGAAGAGAGATAGAGAGGGAGGTCGAGTGGCCTCCAACTTGCGGACATTGGATGAATTCTCTCTCTTCCTCGTAGACCTCGCGCTGAGAGGAGCCTTCCCTCAGTCTGCCAACTGGCGCTTCTTTCCTCAGGCGGACAAGGCGATCGGTCACACGAAATGGGACACATGCAACGCTTGCTCCAATGACGCCAGGTACATTGGAGGAAGAGAGATAGAGAGGGAGGTCGAGTGCCTCCAACTTGCGGACATTGGATGAATTCTCTCTCTTCCTCGTAGACCTCGCGCTGAGAGGAGCCTTCCCTCAGTCTGCCAACTGGCGCTTCTTCCTCAGGCGGACAAGGCGATCGGTCACACGAAATGGGACACATGCAACGCTTGCTCCAATGACGCCAGGTACATTGGAGGAAGAGAGATAGAGAGGGAGGTCGAGTGGCCTCCAACTTGCGGACATTGGATGAATTCTCTCTCTTCCTCGTAGACCTCGCGCTAAGAGGAGCCTTCCCTCAGTCTGCCAACTGGCGCTTCTTCCTCAGGCGGACAAGGCGATCGGTCACACGAAATGGGACACATGCAACGCTTGCTCAATGACGCCAGGTACATTGGAGGAAGAGAGATAGAGAGGGGAGGTCGAGTGGCCTCCAACTTGCGGACACGATGAATTCTCTCTCTTCCTCGTAGACCTCGCGCTGAGAGGAGCCTTCCCTCAGTCTGCCAACTGGCGCTTCTTCCTCAAGGCGGACAAGGCGCTCGGTCACACGAAATGGGACGCATGCAACGCTTGCTCCAATGACGCCAGGTACATTGGAGGAAGAGAGATAGAGAGGGAGGTCGAGTGGCCTCCAACTTGCGGACATTGGATGAATTCTCTCTCTTCCTCGTAGACCTCGCGCTGAGAGGAGCCTTCCCTCAGTCTGCCAACTGGCGTTCTTCCTCAGGCGGACAAGGCGATCGGTCACACGAAATGGGACACATGCAACGCTTGCTCCAATGACGCCAGGTACATTGGAGGAAGAGAGATAGAGAGGGAGGTCGAGTGGCCTCCAACTTGCGGACATTGGATGAATTCTCTCTCTTCCTCGTAGACCTCGCGCTGAGAGGAGCCTTCCCTCAGTCTGCCAACTGGCGCTTCTTCCTCAGGCGGACAAGGCGATCGGTCACACGAAATGGGACACATGCAACGCTTGCTCCAATGACGCCAGGTACATTGGAGGAAGAGAGATAGAGAGGGAGGTCGAGTGGCCTCCAACTTGCGGACATTGGATGAATTCTCTCTCTTCCTCGTAGACCTCGCGCTGAGAGGAGCCTTCCCTCAGTCTGCCAACTGGCGCTTCTTCCTCAGGCGGACAAGGCGATCGGTCACACGAAATGGGACACATGCAACGCTTGCTCCAATGACGCCAGGTACATTGGAGGAAGAGAGATAGAGAGGGAGGTCGAGTGGCCTCCAACTTGCGGACATTGGATGAATTCTCTCTCTTCCTCGTTAGACCTCGCGCTGAGAGAGCCTTCCCTCAGTCTGCCAAACTGGCGCTTCTTCCTCAGGCGGACAAGGCGATCGGTCACACGAAATGGGACACATGCAACGCTTGCTCCAATGACGCCAGGTACATTGTAGGAAGAGAGATAGAGAGGGAGGTCGAGTGGCCTCCAACTTGCGGACATTGGATGAATTCTCTCTCTTCCTCGTAGACCTCGCGCTGAGAGGAGCCTTCCCTCAGTCTGCCAACTGGCGCTTCTTCCTCAGGCGGACAAGGCGATCGGTCACACGAAATGGGACACATGCAACGCTTGCTCCAATGACGCCAGGTACATTGGAGGAAGAGAGATAGAGAGGGAGGTCGAGTGGCCTCAACTTGCGGACATTGGATGAATTCTCTCTCTTCCTCGTAGACCTCGCGCTGAGAGGAGCCTTCCCTCAGTCTGCCAACTGGCGCTTCTTCCTCAGGCGGACAAGGCGATCGGTTCACACGAAATGGGACACATGCAACGCTTGCTCCAATGACGCCAGGTACATTGGAGGAAAGAGAGATAGAGAGGGAGGTCGAGTGGCCTCCAACTTGCGGACATTGGATGAATTCTCTCTCTTCCTCGTAGACCTCGCGCTGAGAGGAGCCTTCCCTCAGTCTGCCAACTGGCGCTTCTTCCTCAGGCGGACAAGGCGATCGGTCACACGAAATGGGACGCATGCAACGCTTGCTCCAATGACGCCAGGTACATTGGAGGAAGAGAGATAGAGAGGGTAAGTCGAGTGGCCTCCAACTTGCGGACATTGGATGAATTCTCTCTCTTCCTCGTAGACCTCGCGCTGAGAGGAGCCTTCCCTCAGTCTGCCAACTGGCGCTTCTTCCTCAGGCGGACAAGGCGATCGGTCACACGAAATGGGACACATGCAACGCTTGCTCCAATGACGCCAGGTACATTGGAGGAAGAGAGAGAGAGAGGAGGTCGAGTGGCCTCCAACTTGCGGACATTGGATGAATTCTCTCTCTTCCTCGTAGACCTCGCGCTGAGAGGAGCCTTCCCTTCAGTCTGCAACTGGCGCTTCTTCCTCAGGCGGACAAGGCGATCGGTCACACGAAAATGGGACACATGCAACGCTTGCTCCAATGACGCCAGGTACATTGGAGGAAGAGAGATAGAGAGGGAGGTCGAGTGGCCTCCAACTTGCGGACATTGGATGAATTCTCTCTCTTCCTCGTAGACCTCGCGCTGAGAGGAGCCTTCCCTCAGTCTGCCAACTGGCGCTTCTTCCTCAGGCGGACAAGGCGATCGGTCACACGAAATGGGACACATGCAACGCTTGCTCCAATGACGCCAGGTACATTGGAGGAAGAGAGATAGAGAGGGAGGTCGAGTGGCCTCCAACTTTGCGGACATTGGATGAATTCTCTCTCTTCCTCGTAGACCTCGCGCTGAGAGGAGCCTTCCCTCAGTCTGCCAACTGGCGCTTCTTCCTCAGGCGGAACAAGGCGATCGGTCACACGAAAATGGGACACATGCAAACGCTTGCTCCAATGACGCCAGGTACATTGGAGGGAGAAGAGAGATAGAGAGGGAGTCGAGTGGCCTCCAACTTGCGGACATTGGATGCATTCTCTCTCTTCCTCGTAGACCTCGCGCTTGAGAGGAGCCTTCCCTCAGTCTGCCAACTGGCGCTTCTTCCTCAGGCGGACAAGGCGATCGGTCACACGAAATGGGACACATGCAACGCTTGCTCCAATGACGCCAGGTTACATTGGAGGAAGAGAGATAGAGAGGGAGGTCGAGTGGCCTCCAACTTGCGGACATTGGATGAATTCTCTCTCTTCCTCGTAGAACCTCGCGCTGAGAGGAGCCTTCCCTCAGTCTGCCAACTGGCGCTTCTTCCTCAGGCGGACAAGGCGATCGGTCACACGAAATGGGACACATGCAACGCTTGCTCCAATGACGCCATGGGACATTGGAGGAAGAGAGATAGAGAGGGAGGTCGAGTGGCCTCCAACTTGCGGACATTGGATGAATTCTCTCTCTTCCTCGTAGACCTCGCGCTGAGAGGAGCCTTCCCTCAGTCTGCCAACTGGCGCTTCTTCCTCAGGCGGACAAGGCGATCGGTCACACGAAATGGGACACATGCAACGCTTGCTCCAATACGCCAGGTACATTGGAGGAAGAGAGATAGAGAGGGAGGTCGAGTGGCCTCCAACTTGCGGACATTGGATGAATTCTCTCTCTTCCTCGTAGACCTCGCGCTGAGAAGGAGCCTTCCCTCAGTCTGCCAACTGGCGCTTCTTCCTCAGGCGGACAAGGCGATCGTCACACGAAATGGGACACATGCAACGCTTGCTCCAATGACGCCAGGTACATTGGAGGAAGAGAGATAGAGAGGGAGTCGAGTGGCCTCCAACTTGCGGACATTGGATGAATTCTCTCTCTTCCTCGTAGACCTCGCGCTGAGAGGAGCCTTCCCTCAGTCTGCCAACTGGCGCTTCTTCCTCAGGCGGACAAGGCGATCGGTCACACGAAATGGGACACATGCAACGCTTGCTCCAATGACGCCAGGTAACATTGTAGGAAGAGAGATAGAGAGGGAGGTCCGAGTGGCCTCCAACTTGCGGACATTGGATGAAATTCTCTCTCTTCCTCGTAGACCTCCGCGCTGAGAGGAGCCTTCCCTCAGTCTGCCAACTGGCGCTTCTTCCTCAGGCGGACAAGGCGATCGGTCACACGAAATGGGACACATGCAACGCTTGCTCCAATGACGCCAGGTACATTGTAGGAAGAGAGATTAGAGAGAGGAGGTCGAGTGGCCTCCAACTTGCGGACATTGGATGAATTCTCTCTCTTCCTCGTAGACCTCGCGCTGAGAGGAGCCTTCCCTCAGTCTGCCAACTGGCGCTTCTTCCTCAGGCGGACAAGGCGATCGGTCCACACGAAATGGGACACATGCAACGCTTGCTCCAATGAACGCCAGGTTACATTGGAGGAAGAGAGATAGAGAGGGAGGTCGATGTGCTCCAACTTGCGGACATGGATGAATTCTCTCTCTTCTCGTGAAGACTTCCGTGAGGAGCCTTCCCTCAGTCTGCCAACTGGCGCTTCTTCCTCAGGCGGACAAGGCGAGGTCACACGAAATGGGTACACACGCAACGCTTGCTCCAATGCGCCAAGGTTCGTAAGACATGCGCGCTAGATAAAGGCGGGACAGGGCTAGAGAAGAGGCTCGAGTGGTCCCTCCAACTTGCGGAAATTGGATGATTTTTCTCTTCTCTCTTCCTCGTAGACCTCGCGCTGAGAGGAGGCCTTCCGTCGAGTCTGCCAACTGGCGCTTCTTTCCTCAGGCGGACAAAGGCGATCGGTCACACGAAATGGGACACATGCAACGCTTGCTCCAATGACGCCTAGGTATTACATTGGTAGGAAGAAGATAGAGAGGGAGGGGAGTGTGCCTCCAACTTGCGGACATTGGCATTCTCTCTCTTCCTTCGTACGACCCTCGCCGCTGAGAGGAGCCTTCCCTCAGTCTGCCATAACTGGCGCTTCTTCCTCAGGCGGACAAGGCGATCGGTCACACGAAATGGGAACATGCAACGCTTGCTCCAATGACGCCAGGTACATTTGGAGGAAGAGAGATAGAGAGGGAGGTCGATTGGCCTCCAACTTGCGGACATTGGTTCATATGAATTCTCTCTCTCCTCGTAGAACCTCGCGCTGAGAGGAGCCTTCCCTCAGTCTGCCAACTGGCGCTTCTTTCCTCAGGCGGACAAGGCGATCGGTCACACGAAATGTACATGCATGACGCTATGCTCCAATGACGCCAGTTACAGTTGGAGAAGAGAGATAGGAGAGGGAGGTCGAGGTGGCCTCCAACTTGCGGACATTGGATGAATTTCACCTCATTTCCTCGTACGACTCGCGCTAGAAGGAAGCCTTCCCTCAGTCTGCCCAACGTGGCGCGTATTTCAAGGCGGACAAGGCCTCGAGCGCGGACAGGTCCGAGACCAAATGGGAACCACATCAGAAATGCCCAAGGGCCAACATTGGAGGAAGAAAAGATAGAGAGGGAGTCGAACACTTGCGGGAAAGTCGGAGCTCGCCTGAGAGGAGTACATTCCCTCAGTTCTGCCATTCTGCGCTTCATGACGCGAAATGGGAACAGGTACGCCCAGGTACATTGGAGAAGAGAGATAGAGAGGAGGGTGGAGGAAGATTGGATGAATTCTCTCTTCTCCTCGTAGACTCTCGCTGAGGTTCACTCAGTCTCCAAACTGGCGGTTTCTTTTCCTCAGAGTGTTCACACCTCTGACCCAGCCTCCATTGGAAGAAGAGAGATAGAGAGGGAGGAGTTGGCCTCATTGGATAATTTCTCTCTCTTCAGAGCTCGCGCTGCAGAGGAAGCTTCCCTTCAAGTCTGCCAACTGGCGGAGCCTTCCTTCAGTCTGCTATGGGCAACTGGCGCTTCTTCTTCCTCAGTGCGACAAAGCGATCGTCAGTCGACACGATGGAGCGCATGCAAGACGCTTGACCACATGACATCCGAACGCTTGCTCAATGACGCAAGAGAAGCAGGAGTTACATTGGGAGGAAGAGAGATAAGAGGAGGTCGAGTGGCCTTCCAACTTTGCGGACATTGGATGAATTCTCTCTCTCGTTCCTCTTAGACCTCGCCGGCTGAGAGGAAGCCTTCCCTCGTGTTCTGCTATGAACTGCGCTTTCTTTCCTCAGGCGGTACAAGCGCATCGCGTCACACGAAATGGGACATATGCAAGCGCATGCTCCAATTGACGCCAGGTACATTGGAGAAGAGAGATAGAGAGGGAGTCGAGTTGGCCTCCAACTTGGAACATTGGATGAATTCTCTTCTCTTCCTCGTAACAGGACTCCGCTGAGAGGAGCCTTTCGCCTCAGTCTGCCAACTGGCGCTGCTTCCTCAGGCGACAAGGCGATCTCGTCACACGATATGGCGACACATGCTGCTGGCTCCAATTGACCCACTGTACATGTGGAGGAAGAAAGATTAGAGGAGGATTCTGCGGTATAGCTCTCACAACTGCGGAACATTAGATGTACTTCTCTCTCTATTCTCGCTAAGACCTCGCGCAGGCAAATGCTTCTGAAGGACCCTTCCCTTCACGACTATGCGCAACTAGGACACTTAATTCCTCAGTGCAACACAAGGTGATCGGCACACCGAAACTGACTAGATCACAGTGGCCAATCCGATTGCCAGCCAATTACGCATGCATAATTGTAGTAAGAGAGATAGAGAGGAGTCGAGTGGCCTGCCACACCTTGCGGACATTGATTTGCAGTGAATTTCTCTCTCTTTCTCGTATATACCCTCGCGCTAGAGGAGCCTTCCTCATCTGCATCTGCGCTTTCTTCCTCGGCGGACAAGGCGAATCGGTCACACGAATGCACATTCCGCAACGCTTGCTCCATAGTGACGTCCCAGGTACCCTTGAGAACGAAGAGATAGGAGGGAGTCGAATGGCCTCCAACCTTGCGACATTGATGAATTCTCTCTCTTCCTCGTTAGGAGCTCCCGCTTGATAGGGAGCCTGTACTCAGTCTGACCAACTGGCTATCTTCCTATCAGGTCAAAACTATGGGTCGTCACACGAATGGGACACATGCACATTTGCCCAATGACGCCAGGCTACATTGGAGAAGAGAGTAGAGAGGCGAGGTGGAGTGGCCTCAACTCGGACATTGATCGAATTCTCTCTCTTTCTGTCAGCTTCGCGCTAGAGAGCTTCCCATCAGGTACTGCCAACTGCGCTTTTTCCTCAGCCGACACGTCGGTCACCGAATGGGACACATGCAACGCTTTCTCAATGAGCAGGCACAATTGGAGAAGAGAGATTGAGAGGGAGGTCCAGTGTCAACTTGCGGAATTGGATGAATTCCTCTCTTCTCGTGACTCGCGCTGGGAGCCTTCCCTCAGTCTGTCAGCTGGCGCTTCTTCCTCAGGCAAACAAGGGTATCGGTCACACGATGGACACATCAACGATTGCGCCAAAGAAAGAGGTACATTTGGAAAAAAGATAAGAGTTGTTGGTCGAGTGGCCTCCACTTGCGCACATTGGTATAATTCTCTCTCTCTCGTTAGGCTCGCGCTGAGCGGGCCTTCCCTCAGTCTGCCAAACTGCGCTTCTTCCTCAGGCGGACCAAGGCATCGTCACACAAATGGTACACATGCAGCCTGCTCCAATGACGCCAGGTACATTGGAGAGAGTAAGAGGGAGGTCGGTGGCTCCAATTGCGGCATTGATTGGATCTCTCTCTCTTCCTCGATAGACCTCGCGCTGAGAGACCTTCCTCAGTTCTCAGCTGCGCTCTCTCCTCAGGGACAATGGCGATCGGATCACACGAAATGGGACACAGCAACGCTTTGCTCCAATGGACGCCATGTTACATTGAGGAACGAGGTAGAGAGTGATGTCGACAGTGGCCCTCCAACTTGACGGACATTGATGAATTCTCTCTCCTTCCTCGTGTGGAGGAGAATAAGAGGATAAGGAGTAGGACCTCGGCCGCTGGAGGAGCTTCCCTCGTTTTTTTGTGATGCCAACTGACGCGCTTTTCTATCCTAGGCGGACAAGGCGATACCGTTACACGGAAATGGGGAGACACAATGTGCGCAACGGATTCGCATGTCCAATGACGCCAGGTACATTTGCTGAGGAAGAAAGTAGAGAGGGAGTCGTAGTGGCCTCCAACTTGCGGACAATTGGATGAATGTCTCTCTCTTTCTCGTAGACCTCCGCTAGAGAGGAGCCTTCACCTCAGCTCTCCAACTGCGCTTCTTCCTCCAGCGACAAGGCGATCGTCACAACGAAATGACACACATGCAACGCTTGCTCCATGACGCCAGGTACATTGGAGAAAGAAGAATAGAGAGGGACGTTCGAAGTGGCCCTTCAACTTGCCGACAAATTGTATGAATTCCTCTCTCTTTTCCTCGATCGAACCTCCGCGTGAGAGGAGCCTCCTACAGCTCCTAGCCAACTGGCAGCTTCTTTTCCTCAGGAACAAAACAGGAGGATCCGTCACACACTCAAGTGGGACACATGCAAACGATTGCGCCAATGACCCAGGCACATTGGAGGAGGAGAGATAGAGAGGAGTCGAGTGCCTCCAACTGCGACTTGGCATGATTCTCTTCTTCTTTCCTCGTAACCTCCCTGAGAGAGCATTCCCTCAGTCTGCCACTGGCGCTTCTTCTCAGGCGGACAAGGCGATCGTCACACCGACATGGACACATGCACGCTGCCTCCCAATACGCCGTAGCCCTGAGCAGAGAGATAGAAGGTATCGGTCGAGTGGCCTCCAGAATTGCGACATTGGTGAATTCTTCTTCTCTCTCCTCGTTATAGACCGCGCGCATGAGAGGAGCCTTCCCTCAGGTATGCCAACTGGCGCTACTTATTCTCAGGCGGACAAGGCGATTCGGTCACCACACTGGACACACTGCAACGCTTGCTCCAATGACCCAGGTACATTGGAGGCAGAGAGTTGAGAGGGGTCGCTAGTGCCCAACTGTCGGACAGTGGTGCTTCTCTCTACTTGCCTCGTATAGACATCAGCTGTTTTCGAGGCCTTTTCCCTCAGTCTTCTTTTTCCGCTATGCCACTGGCGCTTCTTCCTCAGGCGGACAAGGCGTTCGGTCCACGAAATGGGACCATGCAACGCTATGCTTCAATGACGCCCG
>QEYB01001178.1:0-34005 GCA_017562135.1 Dipylidium caninum
AAGAGAGAGATTGGAACTCAGCCTATTAGGATATTGCTAAGGCTGATTTATTGGGAACAACTTTTTGCGACAGGATTTAATAACACGAAGTTTGTTTAAATTTGCGCTCTCTCCCATTGCCTACTTTAACGAACCTCGAGCTGCTATCCGTCACAACCATCGCCGTAATGGCTGGTGGAGGTGGGTTCCCCTGATCTCGTGACAGTATAAATTCCTTCATCTTAATCATGATCTTTCTTCACTATGCAAATATTATTTTGGCTCCTAAATGGGTGACAGTGCCTACACATAATTGATTTTTGCTGTTTTTCAGCATTATCAAGCAATTCGGCTTGCGCGTTCGCCGCTACCTGCTGGGGTTATCTGCTTTACCTGGTTTATCAGATCACTTGTACCAGTCGGTCGCTTCGCCGAAAACTAGACGAGATCTTTATGTGATCAAAGCTACATTTACGATGCAAAAGGTAACGTGATCCTCTATCTTGCAATGCATTAACTACTGGTTTACTTTCTGCTATACGCTAGGGTACTGAGTATCTGACCTATTTGGTGCTTGTGTGTTTTCAAGGAGAATATTTCGAACATCCCATATTTGGATGGGCCCCTTATTGACAAATTGCCTTGGTGATATTTCAACACTGTATGAAGTAATTTCAAGTAGGATTTGAAAAATTGCAAGTGTGTTCACAAACTTTTTGATGCAAGGGTTATTTTGTAGCAACAATCCCATGTCTGCAATTACCTAGTGTTGAGGCAGATTATTATGTTTTTTTTACTAAGATGCTCTTTCCGTGCCATTCTTTGGCCATCTTCGAATGTCTGGATATGTTCATCCTCCTGCATATTTGGACTATTCTTGATTGCCTCTTTCGCGAATACCTGTTACCGGTTTTTTCACGCTCTACTGTTAATAATATGTGGATTATTGCGCTTCTGTAGGAAATAATCATAGTTTCGGATGCGACCAACACCTGATGCCCCTCAATTAAATGGATAACTACGCCGAGGTTTGGTTTTTTAATCTAGTTGTTGCCTTTTTCCGAAAACTAAAATTCTGATCTTTTTAATTAAATCTTTCCTTTGCGTGTTAATATATCCTCACATACTTGGTTTCGCGAACGGAATAAATATCCCATATGTGATCGTACTTTGGTTCCTATCTTACACAGAATGCGTTTCGCTTTAAATCAATTCAATTTTATTACCGGCTGCTATTTTAACTTAAGCAATAAACGTTTTTCCTTAGGCTTATCGTAAAGGTCGTGTCGTTTGGGTTGCCGGCTAAAACACTCGAACCGTCTGACTTGAAGGATATTTCTGCGTTGGTATTTACGCAACTATTGTGTATGAAGAAGCTCCTTAAAGCAGCGTGTTTATTTTTTTCCGAGGCATATATCTCCCGGCATAATCTTCTTTTTTAGTGGGCTCTTACTCAAACACGGGCTTGTTCTATACTTTGCGTTTTGTTTATCGTGCCTCTCTAATGACACTTGCTGGAGAAGCTGCACGCAAGCACATTTTGGAAACAAAGAAGTCTTTCCGTATTGAATTTGTACTCTTTCTTTAATTTTTAAACATTTCAAACCGCACCAACCTTTCGCCTACTTTTTACTAGCCGAGATGTCTTGTATGTCTCTGGTGATTCCAACTCTCGGTGCGGTATATTCTGCGAGGATACCCTACAATAAATAATAATGTTAAGCAATATTAATCCTCATTCGTCCGAACGAATGAGCTTGGTGCCTCTCGTGCAGAGGCCGAAGATAAAGAAAAATCATCTGCACACCTTCGACGAGATTTTGGTATCTTACTCAGGCATTTTTTGTTTTTATTACTCATTTTACCGTATTTATTGTGGAAAAATTAATTGATTTGTACTGATTCTCCGTCAACACTTTTTTCTCACATCACATTAGACCAATCGTGAACAAGTTCCATTTATCGGGGTTTTGAAGAGGACAAATGGCCCCAAGTCTGATTCAAAATGGTGATGTGATTCACTTTTTAGGCAATGGAAAGGGGAAGAAGCCCACCAAGTTAAACCTCCGCAGCAGAATTGATCTCCATCTTATTTGTTATACAGCGTACTACTGGTGAAGACCTTTTCCGACTTATAATCTTTTGCAGATTGATCAACAAAACTCCAACGCATAAATTATTCTAAGATTTGTAGTGATGAATGAGACATCAGTATTGTGCTCCAAACTTATCACTGATTTTAGGTAAAGCCCAAAGGTGTTAATGATCACCCATCGCATGATCGTAGGCAGTCCCATCGGGCCAGTTTTCACATATACCTACAAAAAATCTTGTAAGTGCCGTTTCTTCTAGATTCGGAATTTGTTCAATACCAATTACAGATTTTAAATTTATTCTCAGTTTCCCTTTACCTCAACGACCTTAAGCCGATTACTCGATGTACACGGAAAAGTTCACGAATCTCCTTTCGAAAGATCACACATTCACACTAATATATATCGTTTAATTATCTCATTATTCTTCTAATTTTTTCCTGCATAGTTCTTTACATGCCTGCTTACTCTTCACATAGCAACCTTGTTTTTAAGGACATTAGGCCAGGAAGATTACTACCTTTCATTCCTCCCAGTTGGCCCATGTTCTTCGAACAATTGTCATGGTACGTTTCATGTACGATTTGTCATACATATCTAGTTTGGTTAAATATGAGCAACGAACTTGTGAGCTTAGGGGATTTTATTCCCTTTTTCTAATGTATCTATTAAAATTAATTTATCGCTATCACCGCAACTCGAACATTTTGCTTGCTGCACGTGTAATTTTGTACGATTTAACTAGGTTTCTGACCATATTTCGCCTTAATCAGTGGATACGTGGATATAAAATAATGTCGATATTACATCGTCTAACCTGTCTTTTATTCAGACACCGGGCTAGGGTGTGGCGCTTGGAATTTTATCACACATTGTAATATTATTTTCATACTTTTTTAACCTACCTATTGTGCACACTTGCCTGAGTCGCGGCCAGCCGTCGGTTTCTTTTGGCGGCGATTTTTGCGGTAAGATCTCCGATGATATTCTCGCCTACGCCCCACGCTCTTCGTCGCTGGTTCCTCGTGTACTTCAACGTCTCTTACGGCACCGGTTCAAAGCGCCGTTCGCCAGACTCCTCAATCAAGAAAATGGCTTCTGAGAGAGCCGTTGATTGCAAAATGAATTATGTTCGAGAGTAAGTCATTTGCCTCAACCCTCTCTCACTACAAACTTATTGAATCACTTTTACACATCGCAGAGCATTGTGACCAGAGACACATTCGGACAAGTACAATTCTTAAGCGCATCAGGACAGAATGGGAGGACGCCCTGCGCTTTTTCGCCTGCGGCAGGCGCTCCAATTTCAGAAGAAGTTTATCATCTGTCGTGCTGCATTAGGTGTCCATGTGAGTGCACTTACTGCCATCTTCGAATTCAGTCGGTTTTAAACTTGAATTTACCCTCTGGTTTTTTTTTCCCGAAGGCCTTATGAGGCCTACGGCTTAACTGAAACGTGCGGGCAATGATCATGGACTCTTCCAATGACTACGTCGCCCGGTCATAATAGGAACATCCACTTCCTTGCTCCATGGTTTAATAGTTGACGTGCCCGTATGGACTTTGTCGTTCTCGTGATACGCTGGCGAGGTTGGAGGGAACTTACTCTTTCTATTCTTCCTTTTGGTCTCCCATGATTTCATGTACCTTTATTAGTGTGTGTGAAAGGCCCAATTGCAGCTAAGGGCTACTATAAAGATACAGAACGGAACGGCTGAACTTATCGATGCAGACGGTTGGCTCACTGGCGATATTCGGTCAAATGGACTTCAGTAGCCCAAGACTTCGAAGTATTTACACCTTATATTTATTCCAAACCTGTCCTTGCCCTCTGTTTTGGTCAGCGTGGAGCTCTGAAGTTGAATCGATAGGTGCAAGAACTATGTTCAATGTTTGGCGCAGGGTGAATACGTCTCTCCGAGCGTGGTAAGAGCATGAATCTAAACGTCCAAAGCCACTTGGTGAACCAGATCTTCCTTGATGGCAAGATTCGCGCGAAGAGCTTCGCAATTGCCATGATGTGTGCGCAACATGAAATCTCTGCGTGAGGCCATGCACCTCAACACCAACGGTTCTGTAGCCAATTGGTCGTGTTCAAACGTTCCGCACAAAAAGCACGGAGACCGTCCTCTCCGACGCAGCAACTATGTGCTAAGAAGGAGGCTTGCCATTACGGTTTCTCCAAGACCTCGTCCGTCTTGGCAAGGAGGCTGGATAGAATATCCATATAAATGGGAATTACATATTGCCTCAACTTTTTTATTGTCCGCATACTTGATAATTACAGAGTTAATTTTTTGTTCCCTCTGCGTCAACAGGTAACTATTCAATAACTTCGTTGATTTCGAGAAGCAGCTGGCAACAGACTCTTTCTTGGCGTGTTCCGGCCTGGCGCAGGACCCCTAGTGTTGCCACCAGAGGGGGAGAGCGGCGCGACCTGAGGACGCCGCGTTAGTTGCAGCCGCGGTTTCGGTACGGCTCGGGTCAAGCTTTCTCCTCTCCTCTGAGCTCCTCACGAGGCCCATATGCACTGGCTGCAGGCGTGGCCACTTTGTCCTCCATTTCGCGCTTCTCTCTCTGCTTGGTTTCCCCTCGCGCCTTTCTTCGCAAGGCAGCGGGCGCTTGAAGGTTGGGGCATTTGGACCGCGGACGACGTAAACACCACCGGCGATGATAAGGAATTGGAGAAGGTCTTACAGACGTCTTTTCAACTGCTCAATTTAACAAAAAAATGATCCTGGGTACATAATGGACTCTATCCAAATTCTGATAATACTTAACGCTCGCCAAATTTTCTTAGATTACCACAAAAATGAATAATTGCCAACTTGGTAAATAAACTGCGAGGTTTGAAAATTTGTATTCAACTTCTATCTGTTCTAATCGAAAAGTAAGCCATCTCCGAAACAGGACGTGGAAGGCAAGAAACTCCCTCAACTTTCGTAGGAAGTAGGATAGTTGGGATTTCATCTTTATTTTAGGGGTGACTGGTTCTCGGAGCTCTATCAACCTCATGATTGGACTCACTTTTACGATTTGACGTACCATCAGTTGCCCTGGCGACCAAGGAAAGCTCCTCTGATTCTGCGAAGGCGCGTGTAAGTCGTTTTCACGCGGATCTGGTGCCCCCAAGCCAGTTAGCTCGTGAGTTGCAGCTTCGTGCGGGTCAGTTGCTCTCCCCGCCGAGTGCCTGGAGGAGATCGGGAAAGTAGTAAACAGCAGCCGGAACACTTTATCAAACGCGATGTCTTCGATCTCTCAAGCACCCAGTGGCGCCGCTCAAATTCCTTATGCTCATCCTCTGTTTGTAAATATTGGTGATGATGAAAACGCATCAGACAGGTAATTCCGTACTTCCTTCTCCCTTTATTGGCTCTTTCCAAAGTTTCGAAAAACATTTGGTTTCCTTATTTTTTCTATTGCTTGTATATTTCAAATCAAATATGCATTTATGCTGAACAGGCCTTTGGCTCGTAATTCTCCATTGAATCTTTATATTGACTATTCCGTAAGAGACGATATTTTAATGTTTTTTGTATTCATTTGCGTCATAACTCTATAGCCAGTTTTATAGCGTGAGTTAATCCTTATTACCGGTCTTGTGTCATTCTCTTCAAGCAGTTCACACAACTCAGATCCTCCTTTTACAATATCAAAATATCTACGACGACGTGCCACGACTGGTGTGAGCGACAATCGTAGCCTCCAACGATCTCTAGTCACCAAGACTCCCTCTTCGACATCGCATAGTGGCCTTTCGCCTTTCCTCGGAAAATTTGAGCAGGTCCGGTTAAGCAAATTGAATTCTCGGATGTGGGGGGTTGCTACCGACAGCAGGGATAACAGAAGAGCATCATCCCGATTTTGAAACCAAGAAACGGGAGGAATGACTTATGGCTTAAGAAAAGCTTGTCGTCCAATATCCCTCGGAGGTTTAGTCTTTGCTCGGCCTCCAGCTTCATAAAACTTAGGAAACCGTCAGACGAGGACATGGAAAGTACAGAAGTAAGTTTCGAGCTGCATCTGCGTTTCTTCCAGTCGCGTACTTTGAGCCTTGCAAACAAGTGGAAACAACTTGTAATGTAATCAAATAGATCATGTACATTTATCGGGTTTATAAAGCCGTCAATCCACGGAAGCCTTTTATGGCCTTGTACTTTGGGTTTATAAAATTATTTCTACTCATCGGTGTGTAGGTTTCTGCACTTCTTGTTTTGCCTCAAGTATCTTGCAACATTCTATTTTCCCGTAATTCCTGTTTTCATTTTTAGAGTATGCATCAATTCCACTTAACGTCATGTGCACTCCCCTTCCCGACGTGTCTTAACAATTGATCAGATCGCCATGAAAATATATGAGGTATTTGTGCCCTTTCCTGTTTCCTAAAAGTATCTATGAAATTGAGGTAAAGAGACATACTTGCTGTTACGGTTTTCAATTTTGACGTTTTACAACAATCTTTTTTATCGAACCACGTTCCACGAGAGTCTATGCAAAAGTCATTTGTACCGTTTGTTATTTCAATTTTTTTGCTCATGGTATCATTTCCTTCAAGCCATTAATGGAACGTGTTTGTATAGATTGACCGCTGACATTTCTTTATTCGTTTTAGAGCACATATGAGCTTTTTCGTACGGGAAAGTGCTCAATCTCCGCTGATTCGTTTTCGATATATAAAAACTACCATATTTAAAGCTTTTTGAGTATTTGGACCTAAACAACGTTTTATTGCTGTATATTCCTGTAGAAAGTAAATTGACTTGCAATGTCAGTATTTGTAATTTATCTCTAGTGAAATAATCGCCCATTCATTAATCGGGTTTCAGCTCAAAAAGAAGTCTCAAACGTTGGTGAACAACCAGCCAAGTGGTCAGATCTTGTTCAAAATCTTTCGGGTCGTGGATTTATCAGCTTGATAGATCTCCAAACCCTCGTTCAACGTGGGTATTCGGAGTTTGCGTCTGATATCCGGTCTGAAATCTACTACTTTCTGTGCCCTTGTTAGTTTAGAACCATCTACGTTTTTTTCTATTAGCCAACACTAAACTTTAACACCGAATACTGATACCAACTTCTAGGGCGCTGGGAAATTTGCAAAAGGAGAGCGGCCGTCATATTTATTGCGTTAGCATCTGTTATGGTACAATGCATTTCAAACAGACGAATGCTCTTGGCGGTCAAAGTACAAAGTATAGAAGAAAGGGGAGGGTGACTTCCATGAATGAATGGGCGGGGTTAGAGCGGGACCAACTTCGGTAAATTCTTGAGCACGGTTAGGGCTTGGTGAGTGATCCAGATGGGCGCAGGAGCAGTTGTGGTGGCAGCGTAAAACCTTCCGTACATTGATGCTATGTTAGATCTCAATAAGAATCATGTTGCAAGTTATGATTACCGCGTCCTCCTTACGTTATGAAGGAGGTGTTGCACAAAAATCTTGGTTATTTTATAAGAAAAAACAGCAGGAATTAACAAATAATGTGGGGGGATTATTGAACCAGCCCCATTAATTTTGGTATAAGTCTCATATGCTGTTGCTGTGTACAGTCTCAGTCGTTTGATATGTACGTACCACTTATTCACACAATTTAAGTTTTCAAAACAGTGAAGACATCAAGTGCGCTAAGGTATGTATTATCCGCCTTTGAAATTTAGGCAGCCTTTTCTGTCCCGCCATCAGTTTGTTAATATACGATGAAATTTAACTGATCAGTATGTTAGCAATTGAGCGGTTTCCCATATTTCCATGAACTCTGGCAACAGCTCGCCATTTTCCTCACTAGAGGCGATAATCTTCGCGAAAAATAGCGTAGCTTCCTTATATAGGTCGGAATATCGTTAAACGTTTACTTTCTAACAGGTGCCGATGAATTCCTGCGGTTGAGGCCGGAATATTTGTTGTTTTCTGCCACCCACGTTTTCCTGTAGCGCAACAAAGTAAAGCTTAGTAGCCTCTTTGTTTCTAGTGTATTTCCGGCACTTAATGGCATACTAATAATAGTAACGAACAAATTAGGCCATAATATAAATTCCGGGGAGGTTGGATCATGGAAAAAATTTCGCTTTGGTGCCAATGTTCCAAACATGCTTTACCATAAGATAATCTCCCATTAATAATATATAAGGAAAATACTCATGCCTTTGAGTCGAAAGACTATCAGTGAGAATGAGAACCGCCGAAATGGTAGGGTGATGCAGCATTTTATAATCTTTTGGCATGATTCGCGACGATATTTTCGGTACCCGTTAGGGGTTCTCCAGATTACTGCAAAACAATATTTTAATCCACGAAGAAGCAGTAAGGTCCCGTTCCCAGGTAAAATTATTTTTTCTATCAAGGTGTTAATCTGTTTGGTAATAATTTGCTTTGTAGAAACGTTATAATAACCGGAGTGGAGGCTTTACCCACACGGCAAAAAAGGCTCGATTGTAACGAATGGTTCTTAGTAAATGTTCAAGAGCATTGATTGTTGATAACATGGAAGAATTAGCCTTATAAACATACGGAAATCGACGTCTCAGGGACGCACTAACAATTAATGTGCCCTGCATTACCCCACAATTTTTAGCTTTCAAAACGCGAAGCACAGTGGTGTCTATATAGTATCAGTAGTTTATATACGAAATTTGTTCAAATTGACTAACAACAGCGGTTTGTTAGCCCAGCGCGCTGAACTGCCGAACTTCGTGCCAGCATGTCGGAGGATGATCTGTTCGTTTCCCCCTTTCTCAACATTAATCCATCGCTACTAGTGAATGTACGTTGATGGTTTCTACACAACCTTTTAGGATCCATCCGATCAGTTTATATTCCCGGAGGGAGAGAAACATCGAGGACGCTTCGAGAGGTCATTTTCTGAAATTGGTTCTATGGTGATTGGCGGTAAAGCAATTTGTTACACCAGACGTACCTTATAGGCTGCGCATTCGGTGGGACAAGGGCCTTCTATTCGGCTTTAAAGGACCCCGAACTTGCCAAGTTGCCCTCCAAGGGTCTGCAACGTACTCAAATCCTGAACCATGCGACGAAAGCTGGCGCCTCTTGGGCACAAACTGCTGGAAGCATAGGCCTTATTTACGCTCTCGCGGATTTTGTTATACATAAGCTCCGTGGTGGAGCTGATGATGAGATTAATATGGTTTCCTCGGCCATGACTACTGGCCTCCTGTACCGATCCCCAGGTACCTTCCAAAAGAATTTTCTGCGCAGTTTTACGCTTCAGTGGATGACGCATTCTTATAATTCGTAAAACTTCACTCATTTCCTTTGCTTTTTTCAGGATTATTCGGTCCTGGCGGCTGGCAACGCTGCCTTCGTGGCGGAGCCTTTGGTTTGACAATTGGACTTGCAGGGGCCGCCTTTACCAGTTGGGATCGAATAAGAGAACTGCTCGGCGGGTAACTTTTCGGCAAATTGTACAAAGATCATCTGGCGAAGTCTTTCTCGCTTTAGAAGTTGTAAATCCTTGATATTTTACGTATAACAAATCACCTTATTTTATGCCTCCTTTTGGTTGCGTATGTTACCAAATGTGATTCCGAAGGGGACCAAGTAAGTAAGCTTGCAACGCGGGTCGGGGGCGTCTGTGGCGGCCGCTGGTGAGCGGCGTTGGGGTCGTCGACACCTCCTGGATGCGGAGCCGTTCTCCGCTTTAGCGGCGGCGGTTGGGCGAATACCATCAGGGAATGGGGTGTTTGCTTGTACTAGTTTGCGGAGATGACTGGGCTTCATGTATTTGGTGTCATTCAGACGAGGGGTCGTGCAATGGTGGTTGGGGGGCAATGGAATTTGCGATGGGCGACGGCAGATCAAAACTTTCACCTCCATCTTCCAAAAGGTACCGAAAATTGACAATGCGCTATGAACGATCGAGTCGCAGGTGTAAAGCGTGGTTCTCGCCAATCTCACATGACGTGGAATAACAGTTTTTGATAATGGCAAGGGAAAGATGATCTGTCTTAACCACAGTTACGAAGCGAGACTCTCAATTTATTTAATAACTCATTTTCGTTCAAATAAACAATGACGATGTCGTTAACAGTACAACCAGTTACTCCGCACTTATGCATAAAAATCCTTTAATAATAACCGAATAATGAATGAAAACCTCCGATTGACAGGTTTCACAATGAAGGCATATTTGACAACGCTGCTGTGGAGATTTCGAACGCTACTAATCTCGCAAATCTACGTCATCAAAAGTACATACATCTCAGCTGAGAGGCAAATTCAAAAAGCTCCCCTTTTACTCAGATATACCCCATCGGACTGCCACAACTTACGGCCTCCTATTTTTATTCAAGAGAGGGTTGATTTTACAGTTTCATATCTATACTGGGGTTAACTGACAGGGGAGTTATTGCGTGATAGTTATAGATAGCTTACAGAGGAAAGGCAGTAACACGACAACCTCATCGTGGACGCACACGATGATTGGTCCATCGAGCTTCCTGTGAATACGCATTGTTGCGGCTGGTTAGCATAGTTTTCCTATAAGAGCCAACCAACGACAACCCGTTGCGAAGGTGATTTCGCGCCGATGCGAGCTATATTAGTGAGCTGCTTCGGGGTTTCTCCCAAATTAAACGTTAGAAAGTAATAACGAGCAAAAAACGACACTATTGAGTCCTGATGAGCATAACTTGGGATGAAAATTGGAGGAAACAAAGGAATAAGCAAAACGGCTACTACTGGCCGATTTGCCCCGCCGACATTTCCTACAGCCCGAAAGAGACAATGCAGGTGTTTATACAATTTGTGGATATGCCCCCGGTTTTTTTTTCTGTGGTGGGCTATTTTACAGTCAGAGCGATAACTATCACCGCAAGCTCCATATGACCCAAATGGGTCGAGGATGGTGAAATTGGCTTCGTTGTAAAAATGAAGTTCAACTTGGAGGTACGAAAAACGGCTCCACTGTCTAGCCGAATGGATCCATGACACGTGACATTTTTGGCAGGTATTAACGACCTCTTCGAGTAAGATAGCCTGCATTCGGTCCCCACGAGACCATAAATGAAATCTAATGCTATTCCGCCTATTAAAACAGTCTACTTTAACGTGCGATTTGGAACGATGAACCTAAAGTCTAATTTGATTGATGATGACCAAAGGAAATCGGGTTAAATAGACATTGGGGAAGGCTACATTGAAAATATATCTGTAAGGACAATAGCTGGCTAAGAGTCGAGTAGAAATTGTTATTTCTTCCGCATATATACGGGCGAATTTGCAAATGGCGGCACATTCAGTCTGGGTTCATCGATGCAATTTGGACAAAATGGAACCAAAATAGTTGCTTACTAAAAGCTAACATTGGAAAAAATAAAGCCCAGAAATTTTACAATGCTGGATAGAGAAAGAGCAGAATGAACAGATTTGCATAAAATGGTTGGACAAAGCAAATGTCATCTACTGTTTCAAATGACTAAATTCCTTAAAAAACCACCCAAATGTGATATCAGTTGATGCCAGCTGAATTGGGTATTGTTGGTGCAGAGGGCAGTAACACTCGGCTTACCATAACCCGTACTACGACCTTTTTCTTTCACCCTCAATTCTTCGCCGGACCAGCGACCGGCCAAAACGCATACACGACTGCAGGTGACGCCATCTATGCTAATTAAGCCACTGCGCAAACTGTCAGGAAAGAGGCAACTGCACATCCAACTGTGTCGTACCAAAGCCAACTAAATCTTAAGCGGGTTAGACCAGTCTACTGAATGTACACAGAACTGTGGAATAGCAAGCAGCGTGCCAATGTGGAGACTTGTAACTTTAGCAATCGTTGTAACGAGAAGAGCAGTCTGTCACATACGAGTGTCACATGTTGAAATCACTAAATTGTTTGCTTCAAGTCTGTTGAGTTTGGACCAAATGACATTTCCTGAAACTGATCAGGAAACGTGTTATGTGGCGATAAGTGGTGCGGTGTTTTAGTGGTCCGTAGGCTCGAACCGGAAGAACTCCACATATTCTACGATGTTGCGACAGCACACTTTGGTGGTGAGACGAGATGGAAGAGGATATCGCGCAGTGAGACCATATATCACTTGCAATGCTATATAGTTTCGGTAGAGGTGGTAGCACCTCCGTGAACTTTGATTACTTCAACACATTTGAATTCCACACCCACAAAGTGAGGGATCTACAACCTCGCCATCCACCCTGGTGCTCCTTGTATTCTGCTTTGTATCATTTCTCCACACCACCAACATGTCTTTATGCAGGGACCAATACTTGACAGAAGAACAAACTTTTCATTCGTGGAGGAGATGGTCAAAACCTTCATTTCTGCGTGTAGCTTAACTTTCATTTATTGCAAGAGCAGAGACCATGGAGTACTTACTACTGTTAAGCGGTTAGCACCCTCCGACGGTGTTGTAGCCCTCTTCACTGCGTGCTGTCAAATCATATGGACCATGTGGCCATATTGTACTATGTAGCAAGCGCGGAACGAGCTTAGTTGCAATATATACGCCCTGATAAGTTACTTCTCAGCACTTGACAGTCTGAGTGAAAGGGCCCGTGTTTAAGGACAAAAAGATGATGATGCCCGAACTGCTATGGTACTGTAGCTAACAAGTTCATAACAAAAGCAATTTATCTGATTTTCTGGTAGCATGTACACATCAGTGCAAATAACTTTAATGCAATACAAACTATAACTATTATATTTTCAAATTATTTCACCGGCTCGGCGTAGAATCCTTGATTTAAGGCTGCTCAATACGGATTTCTAAGTCCTTTTCACGAATATAGAGCTTGGCGTATCCGATGATGCCTGTTGAGAGTGCCAAAGAATAAAGCACGGAATCCATGAGTAGCGTTGCCATAAAACGCTAAAACAAGTGAGAGTTACCTCAACTTGGGATATGGACATTGTCAAAACAGGTGTATACGGATTGTGTGAAATCACCTGAAAAATGTTTCATCATTGTGTTCGTATACATGTAGCATGCGAATAAGATCTCAATGAATTTAAATCACTTATAAATGGAGGAAATATCGATATCTTGAGTTCACATAGATTGTACTCATAAAAGTAACGGCCAAAAAAAAACTAAAGACAAAAAAATGTATTCCAAAAAAACGATAATTCAGTTCAGCCGTAGACATTCAACACTGCACTTTTGAAGTAAAACTTGGGCGTATACACATCCTCCAGCAGATTTCGATACATTTCTTAATTGTGAAAAAACCAGTCGTTTCAAGCAGTATCATTTGCGCAAATGCGTTTCAACATGTCACTTCACGATGTTTGATGGCTAAGTGAGAAGGATGGTGACAGGAGCAGCAACACTAACTAACTCAGGATGAAATGTTTTAGTCACCAACGAAATTGCACTTTTTCAGTGAAACATGTAAGATGTCAACCTTAGATAATTAGTGAATACAAGTTAAACTCTACTTTTGTGTTTTGAGATTGAAGTTCATGAAATAAGATCCGTAAATACTCTGCCATAGGCAACTTTAGATGAGAGTTAAATTTAAATACTGGAATTATGGCAAGTGTATACATTTAAAACTAGCTTCCAAACCGCGAGGACTATAGAAAAAGATTACTTTATACCTGGTGATATAAGACTGCACCTCCAATAATAAAGAATACAGCCGCGAAGAAGCACCTCACAACACCAAGCAGTTGTTCTCCGGTCTCCGCCACAGTGCGAGGTACGATACTCGTGGAATAACAGCAGTGAGTGAAAAAGATTCCGAAAAAGAGGGCGTGGGTAGCCTTTAGGAAGCCTTGGGCTACACACAACAGAAAGAGGCAGAAACCGAAAAGCGTATTCCCTACGCCGGGGTTCATGTTCCCAATTGAGTATAAAATAACAGGAATTGTACAGGAGAGAGCAGAGACCAAAACTAACACTGCAATTAGATTCTTGTTGGACCATTTCATGGCGTAACGTTTGAAGTCCGAATATTCCAGGATAAGGGTGCGGAGAAGTAACTCAGAGATAAAGAGAGATGCATAAATAAAATAAAATCCGAAAATGGGAAGTATTTGGGCGAGAAAAAGAGATTATACCGCAAATAGACGACGAGATAGGGGAGAACAAGGTAGTCAAAGAGAATTGTTGCCGCGGTGAGAAACGCAGAAAAAAACATCATGATAAATTGGCCGGGAGGATATTGATGATGGGTCAGAGAAGCGAAAAGAGTGCTGATCATATAATTATTGCGGATCACCAAGGCTCGAGAAGCCAAGCTAGGGCGTGACGTAGTCTAAAAACGAACGCTAAAAGAATTAGTCTGGCAAGATCGTAACTACAAAACAACATGTGTAAGTAACAAATATACCAGAATATTAAAGGGATCAAAAGATTGATAGAAGCAGTAAAAACAGGTAAAATCCGAAAGGGATAAGCTTTGCAATACATAATGAGGTGGAAAATAGTCACGACTACGGCACGTCAAATCGCATAATTCAAAAAAAAAAACAAACAAACATTAATCCAAGTAAACTTACGGCATTACGAGAGCACCTATTCGTGTTATTTGACGGAGTAGCATGTACTCGTACACCGGAAGTGGATTCAACATTATCGACGTCTACATTTGAGAGGTTTCTTAGGCTACTCACCACGGTGGCATGCAGGCTTGGTACAGGTACTAGCGATAAAACCGTTGAGAGGCCGGAAATGATCAACATTGAATAGAACTCCGACATTTGGGGGCCCACGGAGCGTAAACAGACTTCAAGAACGGAGCAAATAATAAGAGCAACAATAACACCGATATGGAAAGAGGCATCCTGTAGATCCGGGACCATTTCGGTCACGCGTTCATTAGTCCTATCTACCTTCTTTGCAGTTTTAACCACATTTTTTGCCCGCCTGTTATAGTCTTCTGCGGAGTAAGATGACCACCCAAAGCACAACCGGCTACCAAGCATAAACACAACGGTTAACCAACTCCAGTTATTGCCTATGTATAAAGTTGTCATAAAGACACTATTCCCGATCAAGTTCAAAATGGTTGGAATCATTGCGTTAAAAAAACTCGGTTTCATAAAGCGCTGTATGAGCAAGCGCTTGATGGAGCCGGACAAAAGGAATGACATTATAAGAGAGGCATATATCCGCGGATCAAAGTTTAGGCGTTGATTGGCCTGGAAACTGAGAATAATTATGGGAAAAGGCCATGAGAGAATCAGTGAGGCCGAAGATGTGAATGTTGTTAATTTAATTCTCCTTTTTTGCATCGAAATGAGGTTTTCCAGGTCAGTGTGAGAGTCTCCTGAAACTTCATCCGTAATCGAGACCATGACTTAGAACTAGGAGTATAATCGTATTCGGTATGTGTCTTTTATAGCAGCAAAGACGCAAATTTAGGCGGGCAACGGAAGGCGTTAGACCCAATTGAGTTACGCTTTAAGTTCATATAAGTAACAAGGGAGACCTTGAAATGAGATTAAAAGTTAGCAAACATCAATTTAATTGTATAACAAAGGATGGCATAATTAGCCTTATAACTATTTTTTTGCCTACGAAGCTAGAAACCGGAAGTCTTAGATTAACCACTTCCTATCTCTTTCCGCGTACCCATGAGAGTTCTCTGCGAAACTAGTCCAAATTCAACGATATCGCGACACTTTATCGGCAGCTACCTTCAGAGCTAATAAACCCGAGTGCATTGGGGGCACGCTTGTGTCCATAAGAATGTATGTTGTGTATATGTTTCGCTTGTTAACTACAAACGCACGTCAAGGTAGAGTGGTGTGGCAGAGGTAAAATTGCCCGACAAAGTCAGATTGATGCCACAAATCTGTAATAAAAACAATCCTTCATTTAGTGTATGAAGATCATCTTAAACACGTAGTAGAAACGAGATATCCCGCGGAAAAATGAGCCCTAGTTTGGCAGCTCGTTTCAAATGTCTTTAATCTCATCTAAGGCTGGTTAAAAGTGATAAATGGGCTCTACATGGCATAAGAAGCAAAAATACGTCAAATGCGACATTTTTAAATAATGTGAGGAAGCATATAAAATGCATATACTTGTAGCCCCAAACAGCAGCCATATTTAATCAGGCTTTTCTAAATTGCTAACTCGCTACCAAGATATATAGTAATGCTGTCTAAGCGCTGTGACCGTTTAAGCAGTTTTCGGATATTTATGCAAATTAATATGTTAGGCCTGTACGAAGGTAAGGCATTGGCCACGAAATACACGTCTTTTTTGAGGGTGTATGAATGTTGCATAAAAATGGTAAATTGTTAAGTTCTTGAAAAGGTGGCTTGGTTGTTTGACGGATAAAATTTGAGATAGCAGGTCCTTAGGTAATGAAAGTTTGACATATCATATAATATGACTTAGGGGGATCTAGCATAGCCACGAGGATTAGTATTTCCCTAATGGAGAGTGGCAAGGGCGTAAGTGAACCGGTAAGCATACTATGAATAAAAGTAAAAATGGATGAAATAAGCCATTTATTATACTGCTAAGGCTTATTTATTAGGGAACTACTTGTTGCGATAGGATTTAACAGCCGAAATTGTTTAAATCTGCGCTTCTCCCATTGCCTACTTTAACGAACCCCGAGCCGCTACTCCGTCAAATTCATCGCCGTAATGGCTGGTGGAGGTGGGTTCCCTTATCTCGTGACGGTGAAAATTCATTGTCTTATCGTGACTCTTTCTCACTTATGCACTATGTTTTGGCTCCTTCTTAAAGGTGGCAATGCCTTACATATAATTGATTTTTTGCTATTTTTCAGCATTATCAGCATATTCGGCTTGTGCGTTCGCCGCTACCGCCGGGGTTATCTGCTTAACCTGGTTTATCAGATCACTTGTCTCCAGTCGGTCGCGTCGCCGAAAACTAGACGAGATTCTTAGTGATCAAAGCTACATTTACGATGCAAAGGTAACATGATCCTCTATTTTGTCTATACATTAACTACTGGTTTATTTGCTGCTATAGCTAGGGTACTGAATATCGGACCTATTTAATGCTTGTGTTTTCAGGAGAATATTCGAACATCCCCATATTCTCGAGATGGGCCCCTTATTGACAAATTGCCGGGCGATATTTCGACACTGTATGAAGTATTCCAACATGGACTAAAAATCTCAAGTGTGTTCACAAACTTTTTAATGCACGTTCTATTTTTGTACAACAATCCATTGTCATGCAATTACCTACGAGTGAGGACAGTATTATGTTTCTTACTAAGATGCTCTCAACCTACTGCTCATGGCATTCTTTGCCATCTTCAAATGTCTGGATATGTTCATTTCCTGCATATTGAGTATTTTTGGATTGTTACTAAGTTTTTTTTTACACTCTTACTGTGAATAATATTGAATTCTCTGCGCTTCTTTAGGGAATAATCACTGTTTCGGATGGCGACCAACACCTGATGCCCCATATAAATGGATAACCTACGCCGAGGTTTGATTCTTTTAATCTAGTTGTTGCCTTCTTGAGAAGCTAAATGCTGTCTTTTTAAATTAAATCTTTCCATTGCGTGTTATATATCCTCACATCTTGGTTTTGCGAACGATAAATGTCCATATGTGATCGTACTCTGTTCTATCATGCACCGATGCGTTGCGTTTTAACCGCCGTTGCTTTTAACTTAGCAACAGTTTTCTTTAGGCTTATCGTAAAGCGTGTCGTTTGGGTTCCGGCCTTAAAACACTCGAACCGCCTGACTTGAAGGATATTTTTTGCGTTGGTATTTACGCAACTAATTGTGTTGAAGTAAGCTCCTTAAACAGCGTGCTATTTTTTTCCGAGGCATAATATGGCCCGCATAATCTTCTTTTTTTAGTGGGCTCTTACTCAACAGGCTTGTTCTACTTTTGGTTTTGTTATCGTGCCTCTCTATGACACTCTCGGAGAAGCTGCACGCAAGCACATTTTGGAACAAAGTAAGTTTTTCGTATTAAATTTGCACTCTGTCTTTAATTTTTAACTTTCCAACCGCACACCTTTCGCCTAATTTTTTCTAGCCGAGATGTCTGTATGTCTCTGTGATTCCACCTCTCGGGTGCGTAATATTCTGGAGGATACCCTAACAATAAATAATAATGTTAAGCATATTATCCTCATTCGTCCCGACGATGAGCTTGATGCTCTTCGTGCAGAGGCCGAAGATAAGAAAATCCATCTGCACACCTTCGACGAGATTTTGGTATGCTTACTTGGGCATTTTTTGTTGTATTACTTATGCAATTTTACCGTATTATTGTGTAAAGATTAATTGATTTGTACTGAGTTCTCGTCAACACCATTCTCTCCACCACATTAAGACCAATCGTGAACAAGTTACTTGTTTCTCATGAGTGATGTGATCTTACTTTTTAGGCAATGGGAAAGGAAGAAGCCCAACCAAGTAAACTCCCGCAAGCAGATGATCTCCATCTTATTTGTTATACCAGCGGTACTACTGGTGAGCCCTTTTTCGAATTATACTCTTGCAAATTATCACCCAAACTCCACCATAAATTATTTTAAGATTTATAATGGATGAATGAGACATCGTATTGTGCTCCAATTTATCACGAATTTTAGGTAAAGCCAAAGGTGTTATGATCACCCATCGCATGATCGTGGCAGTCATCGCCAGTTTTCACATATACCTGCAAAATCTTGTAAGTCCCGTTTCTTCTAGATTCGGAAGTTTGTTCAACCAAATTACAGATTTTAAATTTATTTCTCAGTTTCCTTTACCCTTAAGGCGATTTCTCGAGTGTCACACGGAAAGTTCACGAATTCTTCGAAGATCACATCTTCATACTAATAATATATCGGTTTATTATCTTCATTATTCATTCTAATTTTTCTGCATAATTTTTTACATGTTTGCTTATTCTTCACGTAGCAACCTTTTTTTAAGGACATTAAGCCAGGAGATTACTACCTTTCATTCCTTCCATTGGCCCATGTCTTCGAACAAATTGTCATGGTGCGTTTCATGTACGATTTTGTCATACATATCTAAGTTTGTTATATGAGCAACGACTTGTGAAGCCTAGGGGATTTTATTCCCTTTTCACTAATGTGTCCTATTAAAATTTAATTTTTCACTATCACCGCAAATCGACATTTTGCTTGCTGCAGTGTAATTTTGTAAATTTAACTAGGTTCTGACTATATTGCCTAATCATGTGGATACGTTGGATATAAAATAATTCGATATTTACATCGTCCAACCTGTCTTTTATTCAGACAACAGGGCTAGGGGTGGCGCTTGAATTTACCCACACTGGAATACTATTTTCATACTTTTTATCCTACCTGTGTCCTGTTTTGCTGCTTCGAGCAATGGTACATGTATACTTTTTTACTGTAGCACACTGCCCTGAGTCGTGGCTCAGCTGTCGGTTTCTTTGGCGGAGATTTGCGTCGACTCTCCGATGATATTCTCGCCCTACGTCCCACACTCTTCGTCGCTGTTCCTCGTGTACTTCAACGTCTCTACGGCACCGTTCAAGCTGCCGTCGCCAACTCCTCTATCAAGAAATGGCTTCTGAAGAGAGCCGTTGATGCCAAAATGAATTACGTTCGAGAGTAAGTCATTTGCCTTACTCTCCCTCTCACTACAACCTTATTTTGAATCGCTTTTTACACATCACAGAGGCATTGTGACCCGAGACACATTCTGGGACAAGTACATTCTTAAACGCATTCAGGACAGAATGGGGGGACGCCTGCGCTTTTTCGCATGCGGCAGCGCTCCCATTTCAGAAGAAGTTTATTCATTCTGTCGTGCTGCATTAGGTGTCCATGTGAGTGCCATTTACTGCCCTGTTCGAATTTCAGTCTGTTTTAACTTGGAATTCTACCCTCTGGTTTTTTTTCCCGAAGGCTTATGAGGCCTACGGCTTAACTGAAACTTGCGGTGCAATGATCATGACTCTTCCCAATGACTACGTCGCCGGTCATATAGGAACACCACTTCCTTGCTCCATGGTTAAATTAGTTGACGTGCCCGATATGGACTTCGTCGTCTCTCGTGATAACGCCGGCGAGGTGAGGGAATCTCACTCTTTCTATTCTTCCTTTTGGTCTCCCATGAATTCATATACCATTTTATTAGGTCTGTGTGAAAGGCCCAAGTTGCACGAAGGGCTACTATAAGGATCCAGAACGGACGGCTGAACTTATCGATGCAGACGGTTGGCTTCACACTGGCGATATCGGTCAATGGACTTCAGTAAGCCAAGATTTGGAAAGTATTTACACTTATCTCTCCTCCATAACTATGTCTTACCCTCTTTTTGTCAGCGTGGAGCTCTGAAGTTGATCGACAGGTGCAAGAACATGTTCAAGTTAGCGCAGGGTGAATACGTCTCACCGGAGCGTGTAGAGATGATCTACGTACAAAGCCACTTGGTGAACCAGATCTTCCTTGATGGCAATTCGCGCGAGGCTTTCGCCATTGCCATATGTGTGCCCAACATGAAATCTCTGCGTGAGGCCATGCGCCTCAACACCAACGGTTCTGTAGCCAATGGTCGTGTCAACGTTTCCGACAAAAAAGCTACGGAGACCGACCTCTCCGACGAGGAATTATGTGCTAAGAAAGAGGCTTGCATTACGGTTCTCCAAGACCTCGTCCGTCTTGGCAAGGAGGCTGGATAGGATATCCATATAAATGAGATTACATATTGCCTCTACTTTTTTTTATTTCCGCATTACTTGATGATATTGGTTAAGTTTTTGTTCTCTCTGTGTCAACAGGTACTATTCAAATAATTTCGTTGATTTCGAGAAGCAGCTGGCGACAGACCTCTTTCTGCGCGTGTTCCGGCCTGGCGCAGGACCGCTAGTGTTGCCACCAGAGGGGGAGCGGCGCCGACCTGAGGACGCCGCGTTAGTTGCAGCCGCGGTTTCGGCACGCTCGGGTCAAGCCTTTCTCCTCTCCTCTGAGCCTCCTCACGAGGCCCATATGCACTGGCTGCAGGCGTGGGCCACTTTGCCTCCATTTCGCGCCTCTTTCTCTGCTTGGTTTCCCCTCGCGCCTTTCTTTGCCAGGCAGCGGGCGCTTGAAGGTTGGGGCATTTGGACCGCGGACGACGCAAACACCACCGGCGATGATAAGGAATTGGAGGAGGTCTTACAGACGTCTTTTCAACTGCTCAATTTAACAAAAAATGATCCTGGGTACATAATGGACTCTATCCTTTCCTTGCCGCCAAATTCTGCTAATATTTAACGCTCGCCAAATTTTTTTAGATTGCCACAATAATGAATAATTGTCACTTGGTAAATAAACTGCGAGGTTCTGAAAAATTTGTACTCAACTTTTATCTGTTCTAACCGAAAAGAAAGCCATCTCTGAATAGGACGTGGAAGGCAAGAAACTTTCTCAACTTTCGTAGTAAGTAGGATAGTTGGGATTTCATCTTTATTTTAGGGGTGACTGGTTCTCGGAGCTTTATCAACCTCATGATTGGACTCACTTTTACGATTTGACGTATCATCAGTTGCCCCTGGCGACCAAGGAAAGCTCCTCTGATTCTGCGAAGGCGCGTGTAGGTCGTTTTCACGCGGATCTGGTGCCCCCAAGCCAGTTAGCTCGTGTGGTGCAGCTTCGTGCGGGTCAATTGCTCCCCCCACCGAGTGCCCTGGAGGAGATCGGGAAAGTAGTAAACAGCAGCCGGAACACTCTATCAAACGCGATGTCTTCGATCTCTCAAGCACCCAGTGCGACCGCCTCAAATTCCTTATGCTCATCCTCTGTTGTAAATATTGGTGAAGATGAAAACACATCAGACAGGTAACTCCGTACTTTTTTCTCCCTTTGTTGACTCTTTCCAAAGTTCCGAAAAACATTTGGTTTCCTTATTTTTTTATTGCTTGTATATTTCAAATCAAATATGCATTTATGCTGAACAGGCCTTTGGCTCGTAATTCTCCATTGAATCTTTATATTGACTATTCCGTAAGAGACGATATTTTAATGTTTTTTGTATTCATTTGCGTCATAACTCTATAGCCAGTTTTATAGCGTGAGTTAATCCTTATTACCGGTCTTGTGTCATTCTCTTCAAGCAGTTCACACAACTCAGATCCTCCTTTTACAATATCAAAATATCTACGACGACGTGCCACGACTGGTGTGAGCGACAATCGTAGCCTCCAACGATCTCTAGTCACCAAGACTCCCTCTTCGACATCGCATAGTGGCCTTTCGCCTTTCCTCGGAAAATTTGAGCAGGTCCGGTTAAGCGAATTGAATTCTCGGATGTGGGGAGTTGCTACCACGACAGCAGAGATAACAGAAGAGCATCATCCCGATTTGAAACCAAGAAACGGGAGGAATGACTTAGGACTTAAGAAAAGCTTGTCGTCCAATATCCCTCGGAGGTTTAGTCTCTGCTCGGCCTCCAGCTTCATAAAACTTAGGAAACCGTCAGATGAGGACATGGAAAAGTACAGAAGTAAGTTTCGATCTGCATCTGCGTTTCTTCCAATCGCGTGTTTTGAGCCTTGCAAACAAGTGGGAACAACCTTTAATATAATCAAGTGGATCATGTACATTTATCGGGTTTATAAAAAGTCGTCAATCCACGAAACCCTTTTACGGTCTTGTACTTTGGGTTTATAAAATTATTTCTACTCCTCGGTGTGTAGGTTTCAACACTTCATGTTTTGTCTCAAGTATCTTGCAACATTCTATTTTCCCGTAATTCCTGTTTTTATTTTTAGAGTATGCATCAATTCCACTTACCGTCATGTGCACTCCCCTTCCCGATGTCTTAACAATTGATCAGATCTCCATGAAAATATATGAGGTATTTGTGCCCTTTCCTGTTTCCTAAAAGTATCTATGAAATTGAGGTAAAGAGACATACTTGCTGTTACGGTTTTCAATTTTGACGTTTTACAACAATCTTTTTTATCGAACCACGTTCCACGAGAGTCTATGCAAAAGTCATTTGTACCGTTTGTTATTTCAATTTTTTTGCTCATGGTATCATTTCCTTCAAGCCATTAATGGAACGTGTTTGTATAGATTGACCGCTGACATTTCTTTATTCGTTTTAGAGCACATATGAGCTTTTTCGTACGGGAAAGTGCTCAATCTCCGCTGATTCGTTTTCGATATATAAAAACTACCATATTTAAAGCTTTTTGAGTATTTTGGACCTAAACAACGTTTTATTGCTGTATATTCCTGTAGAATTAAATTGACTTGCCATTTCAGTATTTGTAATTTATATCTAGTGAATAAATCGCCCCATTCATTAATCGGGTTTCAGCTCAGAAAGCAGTCTCAAACGTGGGTGAACAACCAGCCAAGTGGTCAGATCTTGTTGAAAATCTTTTGGGTCGTAGATTTATCATCTTGATATAGATCGCCAAACCCTCGTTCAACGCGAATAAAGAGGTGGGTATTCGGGGTTTGCATCTGATATCCAGTCTGAAATCTACTACTCTCGGCGTCCTTTGTTAGTTTAGAATCATCTACGTTTCTTCTATTAGCCAACACTAAACTTTAACACCGAATACTGATACCAAATTCTAGGGTGCTGAGAAATTTGCAGAAGGAGAGCGTCCGTCATATTTATTGCGTTAGCTTCTGTCAGGGTACAACGCATTTCAAATCGACGAGTGCTCTTGGCGGTCAAAGTACAAAGTATAGAAGAAAAGGGGGGGAGGGTGACTTCCATGAATGAATGGGCGGGGTTAGAGCGGGACCAACTTCGGTAAATTCTTGAGCACGGTTAGGGCTTGGTGAGTGATCCAGATGGGCGCAGGAGCAGTTGTGGTGGCAGCGTAAAACCTTCCGTACATTGATGCTATGTTAGATCTCAATAAGAATCATGTTGCAAGTTATGATTACCGCGTCCTCCTTACGTTATGAAGGAGGTGTTGCACAAAAATCTTGGTTATTTTATAAGAAAAAACAGCAGGAATTAACAAATAATGTGGGGGGATTATTGAACCAGCCCCATTAATTTTGGTTTGGGTCTCATGTGCTGTCGCTGTGCACAGTCTCATTCGTTTGATATGTACGTACCACTTATTCACACAATTTAAGTTTTCAAAACAGTGAAGACATCAAGTGCGCTAAGGTATGTATTATCCGCCTTTGAAATTTAGGCAGCCTTTTCTGTCCCGCCATCAGTTTGTTAATATACGATGAAATTTAACTGATCAGTATGTTAGCAATTGAGCGGTTTCCCATATTTCCATGAACTCTGGCAACAGCTCGCCATTTTCCTCACTAGAGGCGATAATCTTCGCGAAAAATAGCGTAGCTTCCTTATATAGGTCGGAATATCGTTAAACGTTTACTTTCTAACAGGTGCCGATGAATTCCTGCGGTTGAGGCCGGAATATTTGTTGTTTTCTGCCACCCACGTTTTCCTGTAGCGCAACAAAGTAAAGCTTAGTAGCCTCTTTGTTTCTAGTGTATTTCCGGCACTTAATGGCATACTAATAATAGTAACGAACAAATTAGGCCATAATATAAATTCCGGGGAGGTTGGATCATGGAAAAAATTTCGCTTTGGTGCCAATGTTCCAAACATGCTTTACCATAAGATAATCTCCCATTAATAATATATAAGGAAAATACTCATGCCTTTGAGTCGAAAGACTATCAGTGAGAATGAGAACCGCCGAAATGGTAGGGTGATGCAGCATTTTATAATCTTTTGGCATGATTCGCGACGATATTTTCGGTACCCGTTAGGGGTTCTCCAGATTACTGCAAAACAATATTTTAATCCACGAAGAAGCAGTAAGGTCCCGTTCCCAGGTAAAATTATTTTTCTATCAAGGTGTTAATCTGTTGGTAATAATTTGCTTTGTAGAAACGTTATAATAACCGGAGTGGAGGCTTTACCCACACGGCAAAAAAGGCTCGATTGTAACGAATGGTTCTAGTAGTAGATGTTCAAGAGCATTGACTGCTAATAACGTGGAAGAATTAGCCTTATAAACATACGGAATCGACGTCTCAGGGACGCACTAACAATTAATGTGCCCTGCATTACCCCACAATTTTTAGCTTTCAAAACGCGAAGCACAGTGTGTCTATATAGTATCAGTAGTTTATATACGAAATTTGTTCAAATTGACTAACAACAGCGGTTTGTTAGCCCAGCGCGCTGAACTGCCGAACTTCGTGCCAGCATGTCGGAGGATGATCTGTTCGTTTCCCCCTTTCTCAACATTAATCCATCGCTACTAGTGAATGTACGTTGATGGTTTCTACACAACCTTTTAGGATCCATCCGATCAGTTTATATTCCCGGAGGGAGAGAAACATCGAGGACGCTTCGAGAGGTCATTTTCTGAAATTGGTTCTATGGTGATTGGCGGTAAAGCAATTTGTTACACCAGACGTACCTTATAGGCTGCGCATTCGGTGGGACAAGGGCCTTCTATTCGGCTTTAAAGGACCCCGAACTTGCCAAGTTGCCCTCCAAGGGTCTGCAACGTACTCAAATCCTGAACCATGCGACGAAAGCTGGCGCCTCTTGGGCACAAACTGCTGGAAGCATAGGCCTTATTTACGCTCTCGCGGATTTTGTTATACATAAGCTCCGTGGTGGAGCTGATGATGAGATTAATATGGTTTCCTCGGCCATGACTACTGGCCTCCTGTACCGATCCCCAGGTACCTTCCAAAAGAATTTTCTGCGCAGTTTTACGCTTCAGTGGATGACGCATTCTTATAATTCGTAAAACTTCACTCATTTCCTTTGCTTTTTTCAGGATTATTCGGTCCTGGCGGCTGGCAACGCTGCCTTCGTGGCGGAGCCTTTGGTTTGACAATTGACTTGCAGGGCCGCTTTTACCAGTTGGGATCGAATAAGAGAACTGCTCGGCGGTAACTTTTCGAAAAATTGTACAGACATCATCTAGCGAAGTCTTTCTCGCTTTAGAAGTTGTAAATCCTTGATATTTTACCTATAACAAAATTACCTTATTTTATCCTTCCTTTTGGTTGCGTATGTTACTAAATGTGATTCCGGCTTCATTCGGAAGGGGACCAAGTGAGTAAGCTTGCAACTCGGGTTGGGGGCGTCTGGCGGGCGCTGGTGAGCGGCGTCGGGGTCGTCGGCACCTGGAGGCGGAGCCGTTCACTTTAGCGGCGGCGGTTGGGCGAATGCCATTAGGGAAGTGGGTGTTTGCTTGCCCTAGTTTACGGAGATGACTGGTCTTCATGTATTTGGTGTCATTCAGACGAGGGTTCGTGCAATGGTGGTTGGGGGGCAATGGAATTTGCGATGGGCGACGGCAGATCAAAACTTTCACCTCCATCTTCCAAAAGGTACCGAAAATTGACAATGCGCTATGAACGATCGAGTCGCAGGTGTAAAGCGTGGTTCTCGCCAATCTCACATGACGTGAATAACAGTTTTTGATAATGGCAAGGAAAGATGATCTGTCTTAACCCACAGTTACGAAGCGAGACTCTCAATTTATTAATAACTCATTTTCGTTCAAATAAACAATGACGAGTCGTTAACAGTACAACCCAGTTACTCCGCACTTATGCAAGGCAACTTTTTTCCTAAAAATCCTTTAATAACCGAATACTGAATGAAAACCTTCGATTGACAGGTGTCACAATGAAGGCATATTCGACAACGCTGCTGTGGTGATTTCGAACGCTACTAATTCCGCAAATCTACGTCATCAAAAGCACATACACCTTCAGTTGAGAGGCAAATTCAAAAAGCTTCTCTTTTACTCAGATATACCCATCGGACTGCCACAACTTACGGCTTCCCATTTTGTATTCAAGAGAGGGTTGATTTTACAGTTTCATATCTATAATGGGGTTAACCGACAGGAGGGCTATTGCGTGATAGTTATAGATAAATTACAGAGGAAAGGCAGTAGAAACACGACAACCTCATCGTGGACGCACACGATGATCAGTCCATCGAGCCTCCCGTGAATACGCATTGTTGTGGCGGGTTTAGCATAGTTTTTCCCATAAGGGCCAACCAAACGATTACAATTCCGAAGAACTACTCGCGCCGATGCGAGGCTATATTAGTGAGCTACTTTGGAGTTTCTCCCAAACCAAACGTTAAAAAAGTAATAACGAGCAATAAACGATACTATTGAGTCCTGATGAGCATAACTTGGGATGAAAATTGGAGGAAACAAAGGAATAAGCAAAAACGGCTACTACTGGCCGATTTGCCCCGCCGACATTTCCTACAGCCCGAAAGAGACAAATGCAGGTGTTTATTACAATTTGTGGATATGCCCCCGGTTTTTTTCTGTGGTGGGCTATTTTACAGTCCAGAGCGATAACTATCCACCGCAAGCTCCATATGACCCAAATGGTCGAGGATGGTGAAATTGGCTTCGTTGTAAAAAATGAAGTTCAACTTGGAGGTACGAAAAACGGCTCCACTGTCTAGCCGAATGGATCCATGACACGTGACATTTTTGGCAGGTTATTAACGACCTCTTCGAGTAAGATAAGCCTGCATTCGGTCCCCACGAGACCATAAATGAAATCTAATGCTATTCCGCCTATTAAAACAGTCTACTTTAACGTGCGATTTGAACGATGAACCTAAAGTCTAATTTGATTGATGATGACCAAAGGAAAATCGGGGTTAAATAGACATTGGGAAGGCTACATTGAAAATATATCTGTAAGGACAATAGCTGGCTAAGAGTCGAGTAGAAAATTGTTATTTCTTCCGCATATATACGAGCGCGAATTTGCAAATGGCGGCACATTCAGTCTGGGTTCATCGATGCAATTTGGAACCAAAATGGAACCAAAATAGTGCTTACTAAAAAGCTAACATTGGAAAAAATAAAGCCCAGAAATTTACAATGCTGGATAGAGAAAGAGCAGAATGAACAGATTTGCATAAAATGGTTGGACAAAGCAAATGTCATCTACTGTTTCAAATGACTAAATTCCTTAAAAACCACCCAAATGTGATATCAGTTGATGCCAGCTGAATTGGGTATTGTTGGTGCAGAGGGCAGTAACACTCGGCTTACCATAACCCGTACTACGACCTTTTTCTTTCACCCTCAATTCTTCGCCGGACCAGCGACCGGCCAAACGCATACACGACTGCAGGTGACGCCATCTATGCTAATTAAGCCACTGCGCAAACTGTCAGGAAAGAGGCAACTGCACATCCAACTGTGTTCGTATACCAAAGCCAACTAAATCTTAAGCGGGTTAGACCAGTCTACTGAATGTACACAGAACTGTGGAATAGCAAGCAGCGATGCCAATGTGGAGACTCTTAACTTGGGCAATCGTTGCAACCAGAAGGGCAGTCTGTCAGATACGAGTTCACACGTTGAAATCACGCAAATTGTTTGCTACAAGTCTGTTGAATTTGGACCAAATGACATTTCCTGAAACTGATCAGGAAATGTGTTATGTGGCGATAAGTGGTGCGTGTGTTTTAGGGGTCCGTAGGCTCGAATCGGAGGAAACTCCATATTCCACGAGGTTGCGACAGCACACTTTGGTGGTGAGACGAGATGGAGGAGGACAATCGAGCAGTGAGGCCACATATCGCTTGCAATGCTAAATAGTTCGGTAGAGGCGGGACCACCTCCGTGGACTTTGATTTGAATTCCGCACCCACAAAGTGAGGATCTACAACCCCGCCATTCACCCTGATGCTCCTTGTATTCTGCCTTGTATTCATTTCTCCTACACCACCAACATGTCTTTGTGCAGGGGCTAATACACTGACAGAAGAATAAACTTTTCGTTTGCGGAGGAGATGGTCAAAACCCTTCATTTCCGCGTATAGTTTAACTGTCATCGTATAGCAAAAGTATAGAGCCATGGAGGCTTTACTAGTGTTAAGCGGTTAGCACCCTCCGACAGGTTTGTAGCCCTCTTCACTGCGTGCTGTCAAATATCATATGGATTAGGTGACAATATTTTAAAAATCATTTACCTACTGTACTAGGTAGCAAGCGCAGAACATGGCTTAGCTGCAATATTATACTTCCCTGAGAAGTTACTTCTCAGCACTTAACGGTCTGAGGAAAAGGCCCGTGTTTAAGGACAAAAAGATGATGCCCGAACTGCTATGGTACTTGTAGTTAACAAGTCCAATAACAAAAGCACTTTATCTGATCTTGTTGGTAGCATGTACACGTCAGTTGTAAATGACTTTCATGCAAAAATACAAACACTATAACCTATTATATTTTTCAAATTATATTCACCGGCTCGGCGTAGAATCCTTGATTTAAGGCTGCTCCAATACGGATTTCTAAGTCCTTTTCGACGAATATAGAGCTTGGCGTAGCCGATGATGCCTGTTTGAGAGGTCCAGAGAATAAAGCACGGAATCCATGAGTTAGCGTTGCCATAAAAACGCTAAAACAAGTGAGAGGTACCTCAACTTGCGATATGTATATTGTCACAGCAGGTCTGTGTGAATCGTGTAAAACCACCTGAAAAATGCTTCATTATTGTGTTCGTCTATTACATGTAGCATGTGAATAACATCTCAATGAATATTAGAAATCACTTATAAATGGAGGAAATATCGATGTCTTCGTGTTTCACATGGATTGTTACTCCTAAAAGTAACAGACCAAAAAAACTAAAGACAAAAAGTTGTATTCCAAAAAAGCGATTAATTTCAGTTCAGCCGGAGACATTCAACACCAGCAATTTTGAAGTAAAACTTGGGCGTATTACACATCCTCCAGCACGATCTCCATTTGCATTTCTCAATTATGAAAAACCATCGTTTCAAGAAGTATCATTTGCGCAAATGCGTTTCAACATGTCACTTCACGGATGTTTGGTGGCTAAAGTGAGAAGGATGTACAGGAAGAGCAACACTTCGAGAAAAAGCCGTTCCTTTCAGAATGTAGGTTAAAAGGGAACTAAACTCAGGTGAAATGTTTTAGTCACCAACGAAGTTGCATTTTTTCAGTGGGGAATGTAAGACGTCAATCTTAGATAATTGGTTAGATACAAGTTAGACTACTACTTTTGTATTTTTGAGATTTGAAGTTCATAAAAATAAGATCCGTAAATACTCCGCCATAGGCAACTTTAGAATGAGAGTTTAATTTAAATACTGCAATATATGGCAAGTGTATATATTTAGAACTAGCTTCCAAACCTCGAAGACTATATAGAAAAAATGTTACTTTTATACCTGGTGATATAGGACTGCACCCCCAATAATGAAGGATAAAGCCGCGAAGAAGCACCTCACAACACCGAGTAGTTGTTCTCCGGTCTCCGCCACAGTGCGAGGTTACGATACTCGTGGAATAACAGCAGTGAGTGAAAAAGATTCCGATAAAGAGAGCGTGTGGGCAGCCTTAAGGAAGCCTTGCGCTACACACAAACATAAAGAGGCAGAAAACCGAAAAGCGCATTCCCCACGCCGGGGTTCATGTTCCCAAATTGAGTATAAAATAGGGCAGGAATTGTTACTCAGGACGAGAGCAGAGACCAAAAACTAACACTGCAATTAGATTTCTTGTTGGCCATTTCATGGCGTAACTTTTGAAGTTCGTATATTCCAGGAGAAGGTGCGAAAAGTAACTCAGAGATAAAGAGAGATCCATAAATTAAAAATAAAAATCCGAAAATGGGAGTAGTTTGGCGAGAAAAAGATGATTATTACCGCAAATAGACGACGAGATTGAGGGAGAACAAGGTAGTCAAAGAAAGAATTGTATGCCCCCGCCCGGGTGAGAAATGCCAGAAAAAAAACATCATGATAAATTGGCCTGGAGGATATATTGATGATGGGTCAGAGAAGCGAAAAAGAGTGCTGATCATAATAATAATTACGGATCACCAAGCTCGAGAAGCCAAAATCTAGGGCGTGACATATTCTAAAAACGAACGCTAAAAAATTAGAAGTCTGGCAAAATCGTAACTACAAAATAACATGTGTAAGTAACGAATATATTACCAGAATATTAAAAGAATCAACAAGATGATTAGAAGCGTGCCAGTAAAAAAACAGATAAAAGCCGAAAGGATAAGTTTGGCAATACATAATGAGGCGAAAATAGTCACGACTACGGCACGTCTCGAATCGCATAATTCAAAAAAACAAACAATAATTTAATCAAAGTAAACTTACGGTATTAGTGCACACCTATTCGTGTTATTTGCGTCACGGAGTAGCATGTACTCTACACTATCATTAATAGAAGCACCTGGATTCTCTCAATCCTATAGAGACCTCGACTTTATCCTTTATTACCACGGTCTACATTTGAGAGATTTCTTAAGCTACTCACCACGGCGACAGCATGCAGGCTTTACGGGATACAGGTACTAACGATAAAACCCGTTTGATCAGAGGCCTGAAATGATCAACATCGAATAGTAATTCCGACACTGTGTGGGCCCCACGGATCGTAAACAGACTTCTCTCGAGAACGGAGCATAGATAATAATATGAGCAAACAATAACACCGATTCAGGAATAGAGGCACTCCTGTAGATCCGGAACCATTTCGGTCACGCGTTCATTGTCGTGTCCTATCCACCTTCTTGGCAGTTTTAAGCCACATTTTTTTGCCCTCCTGTTATAGTCTTTCTCATCGCGGAGTAAGTATAGTTGGACCACCCGAAGCACAACCGGCTACGACCAAACCATGATACATTCAACACTTCGGTTAACCAATACCCCAGTTATTTGCCTATGTACAAAGCTTGTCATTAAAAACACTATTTTCCCGATTCAAGTTCAAAATGGTTGGAATACTTACCTGCGTTAAGAAAAACTCTTCCGGTTTTTCATAAAGCGCTGTATGAGCAAACGCTTGATGGAGCCAGGACAACTCCAAGGTGTGTCTCAATGACTCTCTTCATTATACGAGAGGCATATATCCTCTCGGATCAAAGTTTTAGCTCGGATGGTTTTGATTGCTGGAAACTAAGAATAATTATGGGAAAAGGCCATGAGAGAATCAGTGAGGCCGAAGATGTGAATGTCGTTAATTTAATTTTCCTCCGATTTTTGCATCGAAATGAGATTTTCCAGGTCAGTGTGAGAGTCTCCCGAACCTCCATCCGTAATCAAGACCATGACTTAGAAATAGGGGTATAATCGTATTCGGTACGGTCTTTTTTATAGCAGCAAAGACGCAAAACTTGGGCGTGCAACGAAAGGTCGCTGGACCCAATGGAGTTCGCTTTAACCGTTCATTGTAAGTAACAATTAGCCGAGACCTTGAAATGAGATTAGAATTAGCAAACATCAATTTAATTGTATAACCAAGTATTGACATGAGGCAAGAAGTAACTTTGCTTTATAATTATTTTGCTGTCTATTCGAAGTTAGAAATTAGAAAGCCCTTAGTTTAACCACTTTCTATCTCTTCCCGTTGTACCGTGTACCCATAGAAGTTCTCTGCCAAACTAGCCCAAATTCATTCAACGGCATCGCGACACTATATCGGCTAACTAACTTCAGCAGCTAATAAATCCCGAGGGGCGTTTGGACACGACTATGTCCATAATGTGTTATGTTGTGCATATGTATCGCTTGTTAACTGAAAACGCACGTCGAGGTAGAGGGGTGTGCCGTTGAGGCAAAAATTATTTGACAAAGTAAGCTTGGTGCACAAACCTGTAATAAAAAAACAAACTTTATTTTATTGCCATGCAAATCATCTTAACGCATAGTAGAACGCAGTGATATCCGGTGGAAATTGGAATTCTTGATAACGATAGCCTTCCCATGTGAGAGCTACGATTCAAATGTCTTTAAGCTCATCTTAGGCGGTCAAAGATGATAAAACTGGGCTTTAATGGCATAATAAGTGGCAAATACTTAAAACCCGTCTCTTTGAAATAGCTGGGTAGGAAGCATCTGAGATGCATATAATTGTAGCCCCAAACAGCAGCCAGAATTAAAATCAGGCTAGTTCTAATTGCTTTAACTCGCTACCAAGTTATATAGTAATGTTCTCAAAACGCCTGTGATTGTTTCAGCAAATTTTCCGGAGGATTCTATGCCAATTAATATGTTAAGTCTGTACGAAGGTAACGCGATTGAACCTGGCCATGAAATACGCTTCTATGGTGAGGGTGTATAAAATTTCGTCTCCGAGAAGGCCGGACAATTCTTCCATTTTTACTCATTATAAATACCGGCTTTCAAAAATGTCTGATATGAAAAATGATTAAAAGTTCTATTTGTTAAAAGGGCTAGGCTCGATGTTACGACAGAATACAATTTTGACGATTAGCTAGTCTGCTTTCAAGGTAAACCGGGCGGGAAAGGTTTTTTTTTAAGGGGAACACCCATTGTTTTTAAGTTTAACAAATTATGGAACACCCTTTTACGAGGTTCTAGCGTATAGGTCACCGAGTTGAGACTGCTCTCTACCCCGCTGCAAGGGCCGTAAGATACTAACCGCGGTGAAGTATCGTACTTCAGAAGAATTCAAAGTAAAGCGATGGGTGAACTCTAGACTTATTAGGAATAGTTGCTAAGGCTGATTTATTGTGGAACAACATTTATTGCGACAGGACTTTTTAATCAACCGAAGTTGTTTAAATTTCGCGCTTCTCTCGCCATTGTCCTACTTTAACGAACCTCGATGCTGCACGCCTTAGCAACCTATCGCCGTTCAATGGCTGGTGGGGGGTGTTCCCTGGATCTCGGCTGACAGTATAATCTTCATCTTATCATGACTCATTCTCACCGTATGCAATATATTTTTGGCTCCCCTAAATGGACAGGATGCCTTACACATAATTGATTTGTTGCTGCTTCACTTCAGGCGCAATTATCCAGCTATATCGACTTGCGCGTTCGCCGCGTTACCGCTGGGGTTTAACTGCTTAACCGGTTTAATCAGATATCATTGTCTCCCAGTCGGTCGCGTCGCCGAAAATCTAGACTGAGATTCTTAGGGATCAAAGCTACATTTACGATGCAAAGGTAACGTGGATCCTCTATTTTTGCAATTGCATTAAAACTATGTTTATTTTCCTGTCTATAGCTAG